>JAUKPQ010062843.1:0-24518 GCA_032273045.1 Chloridella minuta | reverse complement strand
GTTGTTGTACATTTGGTTGTTGTTGTACACCACCTGGGCCACCTGTTGCTGGCGCTCCTGGCAATGAAGGTTGATTTACTGTTTGTCCATAACCATATTGAGTTAAAAATGTTTGACGACCTTCTGGACTTTGTGGTCCTTTAATCATCTCATATTCTTTTAACATATCAAGTACATTACCTGAATGTTTCTTGTATAAGTCTGCGCCCAACCCATAATCAATTTTAGCGGCTGCAGTGCCAACGCTCTTAACTAAGCCAGGACTGCCTGTATATAACTTACCTGCATTAGGACCTGTACTGATAACGTTTTCAACTTGTCCAGTAATACTATTTGTACGTTGACGATATTCTTGACCTGCATCTGGTTGACCTTGCGGTATAGTAACTGACTCACCAGTAAAGCCAAATGCATGTGTGCCCGGCTTCATACCACCAGCACTAATCTTAGCAAGTTCTTTATCTTCCATTCGTGCGCCTTCGGCATTCCATGCACGTTTAACTCCACCTTGACCATCATACTCAACTGTATACTGTTTACCATCAATCATTGATTGACCAATCTTAGAACCAGCGCCTAATTTTTGTTGTTCTTCTTTTGCTAATTCGCCTAAGCCTAAACGTTGATATAATATTGCTTTTAAATAACTGCCTTCACTACTAGTTTTACGCAAATCACTCATTACTTGATTTAATGCTTTTGGATCTTGTCCACTAAACGCATTATTAACTGTGTTATTTGCTTTTTCTTCTTCAATTTTACCTTTATACATTTTAGCAGTTAATTCACCTGCTAACTTACGTGCTTCTTCTGGGTAATTTGCATTGCCTGCAATTGCGTGTAATTTAGTTACATCACCTTGAGCATTAGTTATATCTTGACTCCATTGTGGTGCTGGTGGAGGTGGAGTTACTGCAGGTCCTGCAACTTGTACGCCTGGACCCGGTTGAGGTAGTACTGTTTCATTAACTTGTTGTACTGCTTCGTTTGGATTAACTGGAGCAGTTGGTGCTGGTTGATTTTGTTGTGCTTGTTGTGCTTCTATTTCCTGCGCTCTTTTTTGAATATCTAATTGTGCTTCTGGGCTTAATTCAAAATTAGATTTTGGCGTGGGTTGTTCGGCACCAAAAGCAGTTGGTTGTACTGTAGTACCTGGTTGTTCAGGCATTACAGGCGCCGTTGGTGTTTGTTGTGCTAATTGATTTTGCTGTAATAATCTTTGTGTTTCTGCACTTGTTTCATCGGGCATAGGTGCAACAGGGCCACCTTGCTGTGTTTGATCTATTGGCATGCCAAAGCGTTGTCTTAATGCGTTTTGTGGATTTGTGATTGCTTGACTAATAGGTGCAATACGTTCACCAAGCATATTACTTGCTAAGTTGCCAACGTCTTCTCCACTAGCAATACCAGATAGCATTGCTAATCTGCGTTTGCGTTCTTCTGGATCAACATCAAAGTTTAAATCTAATCCATTATCTGTTTGAGTATATGCCATAGTTTAAACCTTAAATTGAAAGACCAAATTTACTGCCAGTAGTTGTAGAACCTTGTGTTCCAGCAAAGTTAGGATTGTAACTTGCACTTGGTGTACCAAAGATAACACTAGCATATTTGTTGTATAAATCTTGTGGAGTCATACTGGCTGTAACTTGCGTACCAGCAGCACCTAATGCTTGACCAATTCCACCTTGACCTAATTGTGCTAAGTTGCTTGCAGCACCTGCACGTTGTGCCGCTATGTCTTTTTGTACTTGCGCGGCTGTACTTGCTTGTGTTGCTTGATTCATACCAGCAAGTTGTGTACCTGCTAATGCTTGTCTTGCACTACCTAATTGTCCAGCGCCACCAAACTGTGCGCCTTGATTAGCAATGTTTTGTTGATATTGTGCTTGTGCTGGTTGTAATGCGGCTGCTATTTGATTTGCTTCATACTCCGGATTGAATAAACTTTCTAATCCAGTAATGCCTGTACGTAACGCACTCTCACCTGTTTCACCTAATGTGTTTTGTGCTTGTTGTGCTACGCCTGCTTGATTCTGTGCCGCATTCAATACTCCACCAGCATTTTTATTATAAATGTCTGTTGCACCCTCTACTGCACTTTTATATGTGGGGGCGATTGTACCAGTAAAGAACCCTGTTTGCGCTGCGATTTGGTCACGTTGCTCTTGTGTTAATTCTGGTGTTGTTGTTGATGATGATTTTCCGAAACTCATAGTTGTTTCCTTATGTTCTATTTATTCTTTTATTTTGTTGGTATAACAGGACCGGTTACTTTTGAAGTACCTAGTAATGGATATCTACCTTGCATTGCATCTAATATCTGTTGTGGTGTTGCGCTACGTTGTGCATAGCCTAAGCCAAAAGGTGTAGCAGGTGCATTAGGTACAGTATTATACAATGCACTATCGAATGTACTGCCTGGTTGAAATGGATGCTGTCCCCAATAGTACTGACTCTGTGCAGGATTGTTTGTAGCATAGAATGAGTCTGGCATTATATAGCCTGGATTCAATCCTGTTTGTGGATTAACACCTTGTACGTTGCCCCAAGTATAAGTTCCATAATGTGTGTTTGCTTTCTTAGGTGTTGTATCATCCGGTATCTTTATAACAGGAGGTTCAACAGGAACTACAGGTGGAGTCGTTGGAGGTGTTGTTACCGGAGTAACAGTACTAGTGTTAGGTGGAATTACTACTTGTGTAGGTGGAGTTAATGGGGGTAAAGTAACTGGTGGTTCTTTAGGCGCTGTAACAGTTATTTCAGGAATCTCTGTTACCGGTGGTTGAGTTACTGGCGGTACAGTAACTACCGGTGGTACAGTAACGACTGGTTCTTCAACAGGTACAACAGGAGCAGACGTCGGTGGAGTTGTTACAGTTGGTACAACGGGTGCGGGAATATTACCTACGCCTCCTGGGCCGCCTGTAGTTTTGCTTGTGCCATTAGAATATTGTGTAGTTGTACTTCCATCAGGATTAGTAGTTACACCTGTTGGTACTGCTGTGTTAACTTCATTACCAGTAGTATCTGTAATTTTAATACTACCATCATTATAATGAAATTCAGTAACTGGATTGTTATTAATGTCAATAGTAGGTTGTGACCACATTAATGTTGCATTAGTTGGTGCAACTGGTGGGGGTGTAGTAGGGGTAGTTGTTACAACTGGATTTTCTGCTGTCGTAGGAATTACTTCTGGTGTAACCGGTGTAGTTACGGGCGTAGTAACAGGTGGAGTTACTATAGGTGTAACAGGTGTTTCTACCGGTGTAGTTACGGGTGTAGTAACGGGTGTTTCTACCGGTACAGTAACCGGTGTTTCTACCGGTGGAGTTACTATAGGTGTTACGGGAGTTTCAACAGGTGTTGTTATTGGTGGTGTAACAATTGGTTCTGGTGGAGTAACTATAGGCTCAGTAGGTGCAACTGGTGTAGTTGTAATTGGTGGTGTTTCAGTAGGTGTAACTGGTGCAACTGGTGTAGTACCTTCACCTGCAGTAGTTCCGACTTGAGCATCCCACATTCCTGTTGCATTGTTAAAATTGTATACAACACCATCGGGCGCAACGTATTCACCATTGCCAATTGGCTTTAGATACCCACTATCTATTTCTGATTGTACTGCTTTATTAATTGCAGCACTTGCTTGTTCCCATGTTAACTTACCACTTAAATAACCTTGTTGGCTATCATTAACAATCTTTTGTTGAGTTGGTTCTAATGCGGCAACATCAATTGATTCTGCTTTGGCTATGTCAACTATTCTTCCGCCTGCACTAGTATACTGTTCATTTAAACTACCATCAGTATTATATACATCACCCGTTTTATAACTAAAGTATCCTGTAGTGCCATCTGGTAAACTTACTGCAGGGCCTACGCTACTTGGGTTTAACAGGTTGCCATTGCTAGGGTCTACATATAAATTATCACTGTTAACATATGAACCATTTGGTAGTTGTGTTATACCTTCTGGTAATGTTTCTTGAGTTGGGACAACAGGGCCTGTAGTCGTTGGTGTAACTTCTGCTGTTGTATCTGTTGTGCCAGTACCAGTTATCTTACCGGTACTAGTATTGTAATCAAAGTTCTCATTTAAACTACCATCAGTGTTATATACATCACCTGTCTTTGCACTATAGTATCCAGTTGTACCATCTGGTAGTGTAACTTTAGGTCCTACTGACCATGGCTGAGTTAAGTTGCCAGTGTTAGGATCAATAGCACGACCATTACTGTCAACGATTTGTCCATTGTTTAATTGCTTTGCACTTTCTAATGTTGCAACTTGCTTATCGGTTAATACACCTTTACCTGTATCTTGTATTGCTGCTTTGTTCGCATCCAATATCTTATTGATGTTTGATCCAGCACGTATTAATCCATTAATGCTTGCACCCGCGCCTAATAATTTGGCTAAGTCTTTCTGACCCATAGCGCCGGCTGCGATTGCGCCTGTACTTAATATTGCTCCAGCACTTACGCCATTGTTTATTAAATCACTAACACTTGCGCCAGCAGCCAATAATCTTACTAATGGTGCTTTCGCTCCTAATAATACTGCAACACTTGCACCTGCGCTTAATAGATTACTAACTGTTACACCAGTAGCCATCATGCTTGCAACACTTGCGCCACCACTTAATAATGCTGATATAGGTGCGCCTGCTCCAACTAGATTGGCTATGCTTGCACCACCACTAAGCAAGTTACCAACCATACTAGGTGTCAACAAATCTGCACTAACCAATCCTGACAATTGTCCTGCACTTAAACTTGCTGGACTTAATCCAACAAGACTACCTAAACTTGCAATTTGTGTGCCACCAGCACCTGACGCGGCTAACGCTTCTGCGGTTAACGCACCTTCTTCGGCTAACATAAACAATTCTGGATTGTATATACCGGCTGCAATTAATGCGGCACCTGTGATTAACGCTAAGTTGCCATCCAAAGCATCATCTAAGTCTTCTATAGCGTCTTCAATTGGCCTAACTATAGGGTCAAGAATTACGTCATGCCATATATCACTGATCCAACTCATATTATATCACCTTTATTATATTTAGTCATTATTCTTTAACGACCTGTGCTGATAGACTTCGTAATGCTAATAGGTTGTCAGTAACTTGTAAGTCACCTGCGATTGTATTAAACGATACTTCTAATATGTACCAATAGTATCCGGGTACTGGCTGATCGATTACAGTACTGAATATTGTTTCAATGTTATCTAATGGGTTTGTACCACTGTTCAATCCAAAATAATGATATGTCTTTCTACTGATTGTAGCATCAAGGTTAAAACGATATTCTGGATTAGTTGGGTCAGACGTTGGTGTACCAACTAATCTATTGATAGCAACTGTATAATCAAAATCACTATCACCAGTACTAATAAAACTTATAATGTTGTTGAGTTGGGCACTGACAAACACACGATCGGTTGCACCATTAACAACTACTTTGGCATTACAATCAGTTGATATGTAACTATATAGTGTTGGATCTACATCTACTACTGTTGATGTATAAGTTGCATAGCCTCCTGTTACTGAACTAACGATTGGGTATGCTGATTGCGTTCTACATATCACATAATCTGTTGTGCATTCTACTACACCAATTGGACTGTATGTTCCATTATAATCACTAGTAGAACCATATATTGTTATAGGCGTACCCAAACTAAATGGCACACTTGCTTGTGTACTGTCAAATGTAAACTTCCATGTATTACCATCAAGCATTTCATTAGTGTCTAACAGTATTGGGGCAACGTAAAGATTGCTTAACGTTGGTTGTGTAAAGGGTGGGCGAAAGTTACCAGTAAGATAAGCGTCATTATAATCACTGAAGCCTTTAAAGAACTGACCTAAGCCACTTGGACCCGATAACAGATTATTAATTGCATCTGTTATACCATCACTATCGTTTGATTCTACTGGGAACTTTGCCATTATGTTACCTTTTCTTTACAGAATTCAAAATGGTATCTTTTCATATTATTACCACCTATTTTATTACAGTGAGTACATGTTAACAAAGTTTGTGGACCTAATGGTACACCTCTTGTTAACTTTGCTCTACGCTCAACTAATTCTCTCGACTGAGGTCCTTTTAATTTACCGTAATGTGCTACGTATGTATTTTCTTCAAATAAAGATTTATAGCAATTATTAGGATGATATGGTCCTATGTCTCCTATACGAGCCATGCAAAGTTTACCTTTGCTCTTGCCTCGGTTTTCAACATCAGTACCCCACCATTGAATCCATTCTTCGTATGTAAACTGCCAATCAATATTTCTATATTTGGCATTAAATTTTTGCTGATTAAATTGTTTTTTATAGGTCATCTATCATCCTCTGTTTGTGTATACTGCCAAGTACTTGCGGCACATAACCAAATGTTTGTGTTTGAACTATTACTCAATTCAATTGTGTTAATTCTATGTGTGTTTTGTGACACTTGGATCCATGGATTATCTGTGTCCAATGTCATTGTTATCGCTGTTGTAGATATTGGACTTGAGCCAACACTGTTTGTACCTTCTATCTTAACGTCAATCGATCCTGGACTAGGAGTAATTGGTAGTTCGTTGTTGCCACCTGCTACTGGACTAGCACCCAAGTTAAGTGCTTCTGGTAGCAAACGATGAACCATTAACTTACCTGAATAATTTGGTAACAGTTTAATATCATCACGACGGAATTGGCTATCGATTGCTGTACCATCAGCCCAACTAAAGCCCTGATCTTTCTGTACAATCTTTTGGTTTGTTATACCTCTAGCATATGTAACACAGCGACTGCCTAAATTAAACTTACTGTTATAATAGATTGGTGCTTCACAACTCATTGTAGCACTGTCAACCTCTCTTGGTGCGTTCCAAACATCTAAGTCATAACGATAACTTAACATCTTATTTGGTACGCCATTGATTGCGTTGCTGTCTGGATAGTATATTTCAATCTGATTCTTTTGTGTATTAACTTGCATGAACACACGGTCGTAATGGTCTGCACTTAATTCATTGTAGAAATAGTTCTTTACACGTTGATTACCTAAACTCTTAAAGTCTGTACCATCAAACACCCATATATCTCTAGCGTCTACACCATAGACCATTTTGTCTGTGTTACCCCAACAGTTTGCTGATAGTAATCCTCTGCCTTGGTTGTATAATCTTACGCCAAGAATAGGTGCTGAAGTTGTGCTATAGTTTAATGGACTGAATACAACTGTGTCCCAATAACTGCACAAGAAGAACTGACCATTGCAGGGAAACGCATCTAATGCAGCACCGCGCAATGGAACTTCAAGTTGGTTAGCAACGTTTGTTACAGTTGGAGTCCAAGTCAATGGTGCTTGATTCAATCCAAATGCTTGACTCCATTGTATTGTAACTGGATATGTATCAGTTGTATCATCTAAATTTGTGGCTACTAGATTACCAGCAACTAGTATAGAACCAACGTTAGGTGTACTATACATTCTCATAAAGTTAGCAATAACTGATTTCCAATTTGGATTATAGTTCCATGTATAAGCAGGACTAACAACGCCAACCATGCCGCCTGGGTAAGCCGCTCCTGGTACTGCGACATAATCAATCGTTGTAGTTGTACTAGTAACCACAGTAAATAAACCATTATAATAATTATTAACATCACTAATCACAATCTGTTGTCCAGCAATATAGGGCGCAGAATCATATGCAGTTTGTAATGTAATGCGCTGTGTAGTTGGGTCAAGATATGCAATATTGTCTATGTCTGCTGGACTAATCAAATTACTATATTGCACAAGAATGGGAGAGGGTACCAAATCAGTACTATCAGGTAAGAACATGGGAGGACCTATTGTGTCGTTATAAAACGGCACTGTACCATTCCATGCTTCTGTAATGTTTGTTGCTTGACCATATCCTGCAATGGGACCGCCACCGGGAGTAATGTTGTACCAAGGTACTGTACCATTACTTGCATACCAATAGCCCTCTGTTGTGGCTACAATATACCACCATTCACCACTGTTACGAAACCCACCCGAAACATAAGTTGCTGTGCCTGGTACTGTGTTTAATATCTCTTGGTCACCAGCCACTGACCGTATTCCCCTAATATCACATTCAACGTTTATACCAATATTATATTCGTTTGGACCTAAGTTGGTAGGAGGTACATCGGGAGTGTAGGACATCTTTGTGAAAGGTATGCGTACCTCATCGTATTGTGATTTTATTTGAGCCATATGGTTAGTTAACTTTCCAGTTTATGTATTATTTATCGTATGGCAAAATATTTAATTCTGGTTAAAAACATAGGGTCGGATGCATTATATTGCATCCTTTTTCAACTTCATACTGTGCCAAGGCTTGCCCTCTTTATCTAATATTGTTTCAGGCATAACTTCTTTTTTAGGTCCCTTACTACAATTATAATTATGTTTTGGTAATAGATTTACATTCTTTAGTGGAGCCATACACTTATTGCATTGATATCCTGCAAACTTAAATTGTTTAGTTTTTCTATCAAAGCCAAATATTAAATGAAAATCTTTTAATTCTGGATAGACATTATGTTCTGAGTATAGTTTTTGTATAGACATACAGTAATTATCGTAAAAGTTGCCCATATTATTGTTTTGTATGGTATTTAATCTCTGTCACACATGTTACAGCGACAGGAGCGACGGGTTTTGCTGTTTTTTGAAAAACTCTAGAGAAAAGCAAAAAATAATTTTTTCTAAAAAAAAGTTTTTTTTCAAAAGTACCTGCCACCCGTCGCTGTAAAGCCCATTTTAACGCTTCATTTTCATTAAAATAGCCATTTTTTCAGTTAAAATTTGTTCCTCACTCTTATAATTTTCATCTTTATAGCGTAACTTACGTTGTTTGGGCGCTAAGATATTTGAACCCATTTGAACTTCTATGATATACTTGTCAATATTGATTTCATAATCTGTGAAGCCTGTTTTGGCTTCACAAGAATAAATTGTAGTTCGTATATTATTAGCCAAATAAGCCTCTTTGTGTTGTGCATAGCCAACTCTAAGCATAGGCTCTACTATAGTCTGACTAAACCCATTAAATTTCTTTAATGAATCATTACGTTCAGCTTGCAAAACTTTATAGATTTCATACATTTCCATAGTTGTTATAGTTTTTATGTCTTGTTCAATCAAATAATCTACAACTTTTTGTACTGCTGGAATCTTATCTCTGACAATATTATCCCAATCTGTACCTCTTAATGGTGGCAGACTATAGTTTCCACTTTCACTTTTATATGTATAATCTAGATAATTTAATACTTTTTGACTTGCTTCACGACTAGACCATTCACTATTTAAAACTCCACGTAATAACGTATCACCCACATCAAAATCAGTCATTTTATCAATATCTAATGTTTCATCACTATCCTTTAGTGTTTGTCTACAATAACCCGATCCATGTATTTGATCCAATAATTTAACAGTATTTTCAGCAAATGTACTTGAACGACTAGTTTTGATTGGACTAACACGCATCATTTGTGGTCCGTTTTCAACTGGTAATGGATATACTTCTTCATTCGTACCTACAGCATATCTTACAGTATTGTCAATTACAAATTCTGCACCATATTTTTGTTTTACAAAAGCATCTGTTGATCCAGTCATGTTTTTCAATGTATCCCAAGATCCCTTCTCTGGAACTTCGTCAATAAACATAACAACTTTGCCAAGTTTATACCCATCAAAATTGCCATGAATCGTATCCCATGTTCCACTAAAACATGCATCTTTGCCTAATAATTGTTTAAGCATAACATCCATCAATGCATTTTTACCTACTTTACCTGATCCAAAAAACACAGGGAAACTAGCCATATTATTTCCTATATCAGCATGAACTGTACCATATAGCCATTTCTCTAACCAAATTAAGTTTTCTTCTTTGTCACAACTAAATCTATCTAAAGTTGTATCATACATAATTACATTACCTGACACAGCATAGAACAATGCTTTTGCAATTATTGGACATTCTGGTACTTCATCAAGTCCATAATTAGGTTCAAGTTTATCTGCCAAATCTAACATGTTGTATGTTTTTTCATCTACTTTCTTTAATGTATTTGTAATCTTGTCATATACTCTAGATGGATAAGTTTTATGTACAACTTCATTAGTTTCTGGATTTTTTACAATTAACTCTCCTCCCTCTACCATAACCCTAAACATGTCTTTTGCTCTAGCATCTTTCAATTGTATCCAATTTTCATGCAGACTGCCTGGGGGATAAAATCTAACTTCAGTATTAACAAATTCTACATCAGTTTTTTTGTGCCATGATTTTGTTTGAAGTTTTCTAAAATACTTAGGCTGACTATCTCTAAAAAATTTCATATCAGTGTCTAACAATACTTCTTCTGCTTTTACAAATGCATTCCATCTATCAATAACATATGATTCTTGATTTTTTTGTTCCTTTTCCTTCTCTGCCTTTTCTTTTGCTAATTTAAGCAACTCCTCACTTGTTAAGTCATCTCTATTCATCATCTTTCCTTTTCAATATTTTTTTCTTTGTGAATAAACCATAGCCAGGTACTTTTATTGCTCCCTGTTTATCTTTAATCATCTTTTTTATTGTACCTATTGTACACTTTTTACCTTTGGGTCTTGCCCTACTCAATGAACTATATTCATTCTTTTTAGTCTCTGGATAATGATATTTCATTATCATAATTCCATCATCATACCCAACTTCATTACAAAACGCCCATGTAACTCTTATCCATGTATCATAATCTAGTTGTGGATAGTTTTGTTTAAGTTGTTCTGCTAAATTTGCCACTTCTTCATTTGTAGTTTCAGGATAAATTATAGGTTCACTAACAAACACTGAGGCTTTTTTATAATTAATGATCCATTCTAGTAAATCTGCTGGACATTCTTGTACACTAACTTCACTGGGTTTTCTTAACCAAATATAATTAATAGACGGATCTTTTACGTTATCTGGATGTAGACTCGGGGGAAGAACTGATTGACAGCCAGAGTCATTAGTTCCCCAACGAAACTCTAACTGCTGAGGTTTACCATCATCACCTAATGGCCCCGAAACATCAAACTTTGCAGGCATGAACTCCCAGAATTCTTTTGGGACACTGAACGCCATTTGACAACGACCGGGTCTATTACTAGTCCAAGTAACTGTATCAATAGTTTCAAATGGTATCTTAATATTCTCAAGCCAGTAATCCCATGCCCAAGGTCCATCAAAATCAATAGCAAGTATACCATTGCTTGCAACACCTAATATCACTCCGATGTTTTTATCTTGTGGTATTTGTGTTAGCGAACGATGTTTCTTCTGCCAATCTCTTTCTTTCGGGGCTTTGCTTCCATAATCAATTGGAACGAATCTCCAATCTTTAAGTAGTGCCAGTTCACTGTCTATCATTTTGTTAACTCTAAAATACTATATTCAATTCTGATTTCATCCATTGCTGTTTTAAGATCCTTTTTTGTGTTTATTTCATTTTGTAGGTCGGCTTCATGCTGTTTAATTTGTGTATCAATTAGATTGAGTCTTTCATTGATTTTCTCTTGTGATTGTTCAAATAGATTAGGTTCACGATTTATATATTCTTGACGCAAAACTTTTAACCTACCTATTTTTGCTTTTGGTCCATCAAAATGATCTGGCCTAATATGTTCTTCACGTTTTGAAATTTCTAAATATATTTTTTTATATTTTTCAATTTCAAATTGATGTTCAGTTTTACCAATATACAAATAATCATGTTCTTTCATATATATTAACACACTACTTATACATCCTGATAAAATCTCTTCCGCTGTGTCTGTCATTTCATTTCTCCTAGTTTGTTAATCTTTTCTAGTATAAACTCTATCTGTTCTTCATATGCTTTAACCATATTCCAATCACATATTTGTGTTGATACTTCTACGTTCTCAATCATATCTTCTAATCGTTTAATTAGTTCATCCATTACTCTTCTCCTTTTGCATTTCTTTATACTTTTCAGGCCCATAATAAGCCATGTCATTCATTTCTTTGTCTTCTTTGAAAACTTCAACTAAGAACCAAATTATTAAAATAAAAAATAATATCCACAGCATTACTTTTCTCCTAATATTCTAATTTCTTCTAGTATGTTTTCTACTTCTAAATCCCAAACATGATACTGTAGATAGTCATCACGCTTAAGATAGTAGTCACGATAGCCAATAGCATTCTCTAACTCGGTGTTTAACCGAATCAAGGTAAGTTCACTTAAATCTTTGTTCATTTCATTTCCTATAAAATTTGTTTCTAAGAACTTGCCAACTCATCTAGACTAGAGTGAAGCCCCGGGGTCTAGACCGGGGACTTCGTTTGACAAATTTTAGGAATAATACACAATGTCATTTGTGCATTGTATTTATCAATTATACTGCCAAGTATAATAATAAGATAGTGTTTTTGGTGATTTTAATTAAGAATGTACCCATACTAGAAGATAGATTTGTAATGATTCAAAAGACAAAAAGACATGCTAGTACGGGTACGAAAGAGAGTGTGTAGTGAAAGAGAGAAATGGAAAAGAATGGCATTTCAAAAAACCAACCCCCAATCACTACACAAAATTATTTATCGTTTGACTACAGGGGTTATTTTTTGTTCAATACGGTTTAACTGTAGTTCCAAACGTGTCATAGACTTCTCCATGTTTTCTGATGTATTCACTGATACTGCTAGTTTCTTGTCCAATTCATCTACTTTGTTATTCAAGTTCAAATAACCAGTACCACCGATACCCAGTGCAGTTACAAGTACCCAGGTTAGTTGTTGTGTTGAGAAATCAATCATTCTGTGTCCTGTATGTTAAAGAAAGTTTTGGCTTCTATCTCTGTATCGAAATAGTACCAACCATCGTAGGGTAATGTAGATAGGTCTGTAACGTCCATGTGCAATATAGTTCCATCTGGGTACATTACATGTGGACCACTCATTAGATTTTCATTTTCGTATTTGTAAAACATAGTTTATCCTGATATCGTCCAGTTCTTTGTAGTTGCGTAGTTTTGATTCAATGCACGATTGGTCAGTGTAAGACTTGCATTAGTTACACCAGCAACACCGCTAATAATAACGTTGGCATTAGCGTTAACTGTAACTATTTGGTTACTGATTGTTGCACCACCAATACTCATTACACCAGTACCATTATTTACTAAGTTAATGGCTGCGCCACCTGATGTAGTAGAAACTTGGAATGTTGTACCTGTTCTACCTACAACAAAGTATGGAGTATTAATTACAATGCCGGTAGTAGTTGTGATACTAGTAAACATAACATTATCACCATCGGCTAATCCATTAACACCGCCACCGTTAGTATAAACTACAGTGTTAGCGGCATCGTTAAACGTAACAGGGATACCTGTATTCATACCAGTACCATAAAGATATGTATTTGCTATAACGCCAACTGTGTTAGCCATTGTTACTACATTTGATCCAGCAGTAATACCACTAGTTTTACTAAGTGATGTTGTTGCACCTGGAACACTTGTAATAGTCAATGTTTGTGCAGTTGTATTAGATCCTAAATTAGCCATGTAGTTTGTTAATTCTGTTGCACCAAGGCTAGTACCAGACAAACTATGTGTAACTTTTAATCCTGTAGCATTAATAGTAGTAAGGCAGGAAGTACCTTGAAAAGGGTTTGAGGCTGTAGTTACATTAGCAAGATTTAATGCTGGTACAGTAAACAAACTACTTGCTGTACTAAAAACAGAACTAAATGTTAATACATTACTTGTATTATATGTTGGAAAACTTGTTAATGAAGTACATCCAGAAACAAAACTGGTCATAACAGTTACTTTAGATGTGTCCCAACTTGGTGGCAGACTATTTAAAGATGTACAATTAACAAATGCACTGTTCATAGTAGTAACGTTCCCAGTATTTGCAATGTTACTAACGTCAGTTAAACTACTACAATTATTACACAATAAATTCATTGTTGTAACTTTAGTAAAATCCATTACACCTACTGTAAGTAATGTACTGCAACCTTGAAACATTGATGTCGCAGTTATTAAATTACTTGTGTTAAATGATGGAGTAGTTTGTAAACTAGCACAAGCAGCAAACATTGTGGTTGTAATACTAGCGTTAATAAGATTAAATGCAGGTACAGTTTTCAAATTAACGCAATTATTAAACATACTAGTAAAAGTAGTACCACTTTGCGTGTTAAATAATGGTACAGTTGTTAAAGCATTACAATTAAAAAACATACTAGTAAAATTAGTTACTGCATTGGTATTAAACAACGGAACAGTTACCAAATTAGTGCAACCGCTAAACATTGATGTTGTAACAGTTAACAATGTAGTAGATGTTAACATAATAGGTGCAGTTGTTAATTTAACACAGCCAGAAAACATACTATCAGTTGAGTTGCATGCAGGTAAATTTAATGGACTTGGCACCGTTATTAATGAAACACATGAACCAAACATACTAGATGTTGACGTACAAGATACCATATTATATAGTGGTACAGATGTTAATGAAGTACATCCTTGAAATAGGCTTGCAAAACTATTGACGTTTTGTGTATTAGTAATTACTGGTGCATTTTTTAATGAAATACAATTTTGAAACGCTTGAGCACAGTTGGTCAACGAAGCAGTAGTAATCAATGCAGGAATTGATTCTAAATTACTACACGAAGTAAACATACTAGTAATAGCAGTAGCAGACGAAAATGAAAGTTGTGGTACCGATCTTAATGATCCACAACTAGCAAACATGCTACTAAAAGTAGTAACATTACTAGTATTATAAGTTGGCACTGTTTGCAATTTATAACAGGTTTGAAACATATTACTAGTATTATTAATTTTACTAGTGTCAAATGTAGGCGCTATTACTAAACTATAGCAGGCCAAAAACATACTGCTAGCACTTCTATTAGTACCTAAACTACCAAAATTCAACGTCGGGCATGATTGTAACTGATAACAGTTTAAAAACAAATTAGTAAGACTATTAAAATTAGTATTATCTACACTAGTAACTGATGCCTGTTCTAATAAAGCCATGGCTGCAGTTGAACCACCGATAGTTAATGTGGCTAAATTAGTACCTCCAACTTGTAAATCTAACCATTTCACTCCCCAGTTCGCCGGTAGTGCATTATTAGGGCTAACAGGGGTTGGCTTAACTTGTAAATTGATAGCAGTAATAGTACCAGTGGTACTAACATCTACTAATGCAGTTTTATAACCGCGGCTTGTGACACTGGTACTTAATGTACTATAATTATATTGATGTTGTTTTGCTACAGCAGTAGTCAGTGTCTCACTAGTTCCATCACCCCAATCAACAGTTAATGTACCTGTACCAGTTACAGTTATTGAAACATATTCTAATGATGTATTATTAACTGCTAATAAACCAGAAAATATTAATGTTGATGATAACGCAGTTAACGCAGGCCAATCTGCAGGCCTAGTATATGCAACAGGCGCAACGCTATCACCAACAGGCACGTATGGCTCTGGTGTTAATCTACGTGGATTATTGCTAGTGTTAGAAGTAACTAACGTATTGATACTCATTTAAGTTATCTCCGAACCAAACAAATTGAATGATACATTTGCTGTACCTGCATAGCAAGTTACCACATCAGTGTTTGCTAATGTAGTACCAATAGTTAAAAACAAAGTATCATTGGCGCTAACATAATTATCATATGCAATATATTGACTGTTCGCTAATGCCGCACCTGCAGGCCTAATTGCAACACGAATGTTTGTTGTTACACCTTGATTGCATACTGCTAATGTACTTGCCACTGCTCCATTTGCTGTACCACATGTATACAACGTTGTTGCTGTGTTTGCTGTTGAAAGCAATTGTCCTAATATTTTATATTGTGTTGCCATATTTTACCTTATGATATTTGTACTCCGAATACTGTACAACTAAGTTGACTAGCGGAGGTCGATCCTACTTTTATATATTCACCTGTTTGTAATGTTATACCTAATGTTAATAAAATTGTATCATTAGCATTAATTACAGCATCATATACTATATAACCTGCTTGTGTTGCACCACTGTCAGGGATTATTTGTACTCTATATAATGTGGTTGGACCTGTATTACAAATAGATATAGTATTTACTATCGCATAGGGTGGATCAGTTAGGAGTACATAATATACTAAAGACCCGCCACCACTTATTGCGCCACTATAAGCCTGCCCTAATACTTTATAAGTTGTTGCCACTTACATTCCGCCTAATAATAAACTTGGGGTAAAGTCAGTTGCAGTAGACCCACCTCCGCCTGATTGTGCGACCCAAGAAAGATTTCCCGAACCGTTTGTTTGTAATACGTAATTTGCTGAACCACCAGTAATAATCACGTTCGATACACTATTTAGATTACTTACACCTGAGACATTTAAACTACCTGCAGCACTTACGCCATTTGCATATACTGTAAATTGACTTACTGTGTTTGATTGTACATCAAATAATTTGCTACCTGATGCAGATGCATTGTTAGTTGTGTTGAATCTTAACCCAACAAATGTAGCACTGACGTTGTTCCAAGTTTGAACCAATTCGAATGGTACGTTACCAGTCAATATACCAGTTGCGACATCTAAACTTGTTAAAGTACCAACACTTGTAATGTTAGGTTGAGCATTTGTATATACAGTACCCGCTATCAATGCATTACCAACTTGACCACTTACGTTTGCACCAGTAATACTTGTTAATCCACTACCATTACCAACAAAGTTAGTAGCAGTTAATGTATTAGTAACATTGTCAAATGTTAAGTTTGCACTAGCACCTGTTACACCTGCATTATTAAATTGTACTTGTGTATTAGAACCTGCAGGACTTGCAGTTGCAATTACTCCAGTTAATAATGATCCATTACCACTAAAATAATTACTTATAGTTAAGTTACCCAAGTTAGCATTACCGCTTGTAACATTGCCTGTAATATCTAAACTTGTTAAAGTGCCTACCGATGTTATATTGGGTTGTGCATTAGTATATACAGTACCCGCAATTAACGCATTACCTACTTGACCTGATACATTAGCGCCGGCAACACTATTAGCAGTTGTTGCATATGCCACTGCACCTGAGACATTACTACCTGTAACACTGAATGCGTTACCAGCATAGTTTGCATAATTAGCATTACCTGTTGTTGCAGTAATACCTGTTAATAAACTACCATCACCACTGAAGTAATTACTTATAGTTAAGTTACCTAATGTAGCATTACCTGATGTTATATTACCTGTTACTGATAATGAACTTAATGTACCAACTGATGTAATGTTTGGCTGTGCATTAGTTGTTACTGTACCTGCAGTAGTAGCACTTGTAGCATTACCTGCTGTTGCGACATTTAAGTTAGCAACTTGAGTTGTACTTGTAACTGTGAATGGTGCAGTACCAGTTGCAACGTTACTAATAAAACGACTTGCTTGTACATTACCACTTGTATTAATATTGCCAGTTGCGCTTAAACTACTCAATAAACCAACACTTGTAATGTTTGGTTGTGCTGCAGTTGACAAGTAACCGGAGATGTTATTACCAGTAATATTACCGTTAGCACCCCTTACTACGATTGTATTTGCTACTGCTGTTATTGAAGTATCGTATCCGTCAACTAAATCAACGTTTAAGTTGGTAACTACTGTATTACTTGTAACTGTGAATGGTGCAGTGCCTGTTGCAACGTTACTAATGAAACGACTTGCTTGTATGTTACCATTAACGTTAGCACTAGTATTACTAATAGTCATTACATTGGCTGTACCAGTAACACTGAAATCGATGTTAGCATTTGTAACAATGTTGATATTGCTGTTACCAGCAGATATCGGTAAAGTTGCAGTTGCAGTTATACCTGTTAATAAACTACCATTACCACTAAAGAAATTAGCAGTTACTAAATTACCTAAATTAGCGTTTGCACCAGTAATATTGCCAGTAGAATATACATTACCAGCAACACCTATGCCACCTGCAACTCTTAATGCACCTGTGATATTACTAGTTGCGGCTGTAGTAGGTTCAATATAAAATTGGCTATTTGCGTGAATAAAACGCATTTTTTCATCAGCAGATTGAAAACCACCTGTAGCAAAAACAATATCTTTTGTAGAGCCTTGATCACCTGTAGCAAATATTAAATTACCACCTTTAACATTACCAGCATCACCTTGTACAAATACATAACCATCATTTGGTTTAGTAAGAGTAAAGTTTGCATCACTAAATAAACTGCCAGTAAATCCTAAATCTATCCATGCTTCATTGTCGCTGCCGTTATCACCATATGCAACTAAGTCAGCACTACCTAAACTACTACTGTTAACAATAGCAGATTGAACATACTCGCTGTCTGCGGCTTTAGCAATAATTGTTGGATTACTTAATCCAGTACTATTTGCACCATACCCAATATATAAATGAGTATTGCCGATAATGTTGCCTTCTACAGTTAAGTCAGTTAATGTACCAACTGATGTAATATTTGATTGAGCATTTGTATATACTGTACCGGCAACTAATGCGTTACCTACTTGACCTGATACATTAGCACCACTTACTGAATAAGCAGTACCTGCAAAGTTTGCATAGTTAGCATTACCGGAATATGTTGCGTAGTTTGCATTTGCTACTTCTCCTGATACGTTAGCACCTGATACACTATATGCAGTACCAGCAAATGTAGCATAGTTAGCGTTCGCTACTTCTCCTGATACATTAGCACCTGATACACTATATGCAGTACCAGCAAAGTTAGCGTAATTGGCGTTGGCTACTGCTGATACGTTAGCACCATTTATATTTGTTAATAAACTACCATTAGCACTAATATTTCCTACAGTTAAAATTTCGGTCACTTTATCAAACGTAAACCCACTCACAGCACCAAATGAACCAGCGTCATTAAATTGTACTTCAGTGTTAGCACCAGCCACTGTTCCATTGCCACCACCACCTGTTTGTGCAGTCCATGTTAAATTACCCGCACCATCGGTTTGTAATACATAACCATTTGTACCACCAGTAATATGAACATTGCTAACATTGCCTAAATTGCTATTTCCACTAACTGTTATTTCAGTTAATGTGCCTAATGTAGTAATGTTAGATTGAGTAGCATCAACTACTTGACCAGCAAAATTAGCATAGTTTGCGTTTGCTACTGCTGATACATTAGCACCATTTATATTTGTTAATAAACTACCATCACCACTAAAGAAATTAGCAATTGCTAAGTTACCTAAATTAGCATCACCAGAACTTATGTTACCTGTAACATCTAAACTTGTTAATGTACCTACTGATGTAATGTTAGGTTGTGCATTAGTTATTACTGTACCAGCAAAATTCGCATAATTTGCGTAATTCGCACTATTAGCATTGCCTACATCTGGTACTGCACTGAATACGCCATTACCATATAATATATTACCACTATTACCATCTAAATTAATTGTAGCAATATTACCAATGCCAACAACATTTGCTACATCTACACTGTATGCATTGCCAGCAAAGTTTGCGTAGTTTGCGTAATTAGCAAAATTGGCATTGGCTTGTGCTGGTATATATTCGGGTTTAACCGATGTGGGCGCACCATTCGCATCTACGTTTACGATTTGATAGAAGTTACTGTTAATTTCGCCGCGTGTTGTCATTTTTTGTCCTTATTTGATATTTATGATATTCTGTAACTTACAATGATGACACCTGCTGAGCCGTTGCCGCCTATATAACTAGTAGAAAGACCACCACCACCATCAAAACTTTCGCCTCCGCCACCGCCAGATCCTCTATTTGGTATTGAAGCACTGTATCCGTTCATTTTTCCGCTAGCGCCATTACCAGCACCTCCGCCACCACCTGCGCCACCTGCTCCAGGATAACCACCACCTCCACCACCACCTGCATAGTATACTGGAGTTACACCATCACTAATATTACTGCTTGCTGAAGTTCCACCAGTGCCACCTGCATTACCTGATCCAGTAGTTCCGGCACCACCTACGCCTCCACCACCTGACCCACCATATTGTGTAGTGCCCGAAGTACCACCTGAATATCCTGATCCACTTGCACCACCAGCACCATATCCTGCAGGTACAGGGGGCAATGTTCCACCTGCGCCACCATTAGCAGTTAATGAAAATCCAGTACTTGCACTACCACTTGTTCCAGGATTATTACCTGCCACTCCAACACCGGCTGCTCCGACTACTAATGTGTAATTTTGTATGTGTGCGGTAACATTAGTATCAATTGCGCCACCTCCACCACCTCCACCACCGCCACCTAAACGGCTATTAGGGACTGATACACTATTAAACCAACTGCCACCGCCACCTCCGCCCCCACCAACTAACAATACTCTAATATCATTGTACGTAGAGTTCGTAGAAATTTTATAAACTTTAAAAGAATTACTACCAACACTAGTAAATGTATGAACTCTATAAGTTATTCCGCCACTACTATATGATGTTATTGTTCCTCCAGTTGCAACAATAAAAGGTGCATACATTGATGCCGAATTAAATCCATTAACACTTAATGAACCTAATGTCGTTATTACAGGCATTATTGGAACTCCACAAAACTACCTAGTACTGAATATGTGTTGGCAGCCGTTTTAATGATTGAATATGTATAACTTTGTATAGAGTTGGCTAATGCTACTGCTGTTGTAGGTGCCAATCCATTAATATATTTTGGTGTTACACTTACTCCATCGATTTGAACGCTGTTTGCAACATACGCGGTAGCACCTACAGTATTTAAAAATACAATAGTTACAGTTTCATTAACTGGGAGTATAGTGTTTAATGTAATAGTGCTATTACCACGTATATTTAACGTACAGTTTGCAGATGCATTGGCAGTTTTATACAATATAGATTGTGTTAATACATCATAATCGATTGTACCAGTTGAACCAGTATTATTAGGAGTTGTTACTTCAAATGCTCTTTGTATAGTAACATTGCCTGTACTAGTAAAATTACTAGCAACTAAGTTTGCTATTGTACCCAAAGATGTAATATTTGGTTGAGCATTTGTGTAGACTGTGCCGGCAATTAATGCATTACCTACTTGCCCTGATACATTAGCACCCGCTACCGAATTTGCAACAGTTGCATAATTTGCAATATTTGCTGTATTTGCCAAACTAACAGCACCTACAACATTCGCCCCAGTAACACTAAATGCGTTACCTGCATAGTTTGCGTAGTTTGCGTTTGTAGCAGTTGGTATCTGCCAATTTAAATTGCCCACACCATCGGTACTTAAATAATAGCCAGCCGTACCACCAGTTATATGTATATTACCTACAGGCCCTAAACTTACATTACTTGCGTTAGTAAAATTAACTGTGCCATTACTTGCTAAACTTGATAGTTGTCCTATGCTCGTTATGTTAGGTTGGCTATTAGCAGTAACAGTAATACTAGTATTTGCAGTATCAGAACTTACAGCATATCCTGCTGTTGTAGCACTGTTTGCAGTAGTTGCATCACCTGCATATGTTGCATAATTAGCATTAGCAACTGTACCAATTATATTGGCTGCAGTCAATGAACTTAACTGACTACCATTAGCAATAATGTTAGTAACACTTAATGTGTTAGTTGTATTATTAAATACGAAATTTGCACTTCCACCTAATACGCTATTGTTATTATATTGTACTTGTGTATTAGCCCCGCCAATTGCTATACTGCCTTGTGCTACCCAATTTAAATTACCTGTACCATCTGTGTTTAACACATATCCATTTGTTCCACCAGTAATTTTAACATTGCCTACGTTACCTAAATTAGTAATTCCTGAAACAGTAATGCCAGTTACGTTAGCATTTGTTGTAGTTACATTACTTACACTTAATCTGCTATTTGCTTGGTCAAAAGTAAAACTACTATTACCGCTTAATAATCCACTACCACCATTATACTGTACTTCAGTTAGATTACCACCTGGTTGTAAGTTACTCCCTACTGCTCCTGGCAATACATCAATTGTATCACCATAATTTAATAATATGTTGATAGTAAGAATGTTACCACTAATAGAATATAAACTAGGTTCAATGTTAACACCATTTTTAAACACAGCCATAACATTGCTATTAGCATATACTGCTAAATTTGCATTAGTAAATGTTTGATTGTTACCATATGCAAAAACATCAAAATGAATAAATGTTGTAACCTCAGTAGCGACATTTGGATATGTTACCCAATTTAAATTACCACTGCCGTCTGTTTGTAATATGTAGTTTAAATTACCACCAGTAATATGTACATTACCAACGTTACCTAAACTAGTAGTCCCTACAATAGTTAGATTACCATTAGCATGTATATAGCCGTTAGCATTAATGTTTTGTACAATGTTTCCACCAGCATCATATCCAACATTTAAAAATGCTTCAACGTTAGCATTACCATATGGGTATGTTGGTTGAACATCAGTTTGATGTGTATATAGTGTGGTAAAGTTTCTATCTGGTACATTAGCCGTAGTTACATTGCCCGGAGTTGCATTATATAATGTCGTAAAATTGTTTGTTGAAACAGTAGTACTTGGAGTAAAACTATACAAACTTGTCAAATTGTTACTAGGCATATAACTCCTTACTTAATGTTATATTGTCTATATTGTCTTGGTTGCCAAACTGAAGTTAATCTTGTATGTCCACCACTCCATTTGCCTAGATTGTTTTGGTCTTCAACAATACTCCAAGCATCTTTGTATCTAGCATCATATACTGCCGCGTCTTGGTCATTATGACGTTTGATGTAATATTCACGTAATGTAGCATATACATAACCTTCTGGCCATGTTGCTAATACTGCATTACTTTGTACATCAACTAATGGATCATCAGTTGGACTGAATAATAGTGGCCATGCTTTATAGTAATACATGTTAATCAAATCACCTTGAGCAACATATGGTAAGAACTGATAGTTCTGTCCAACTTCACTAAACTTACCACGAATAACTGCTGGTACGTTTACTGGTTGTAGATATAGTTGTGCGACCATACCTTGTGTAATGATATCTCTATCACCAATTCTATCATAAACAATCCAAGGACCTGTTTGACTACTACTGTCACTTAATGTTGTAAAAGTTAATGTGCCACTTACTGTGCCACTATTGTTTACACTTAATGTAACTGTGCCGCCGCTTATACCTGTACCAGTACTAGTAATTGTTGCGCCAACGCCAATCCCTGTACCAGAAACATACATACCTGTTAGTAATGGTTGTCCTGGAGTAGAAGTTAATACAACTGTGTCTTCTCCACTAACTCCTGTTGCGTCTGCTTGAGTAATATATTGTTGCCCTTGTTTAAAGAACAATATTGGTTTGTTCATGTCACCTGGAATTGGAATGCGTCCTTGACTATCTGCTATTCCTATGTTTTCTGGAGCATATGGATCACAACGTAATGCAGGTAACTCAATATTACGCATTGACAATTCAGCCATAAAAATACATTTTTTGATTTCTTCTGTATTAGTGCTTCCTGTGAAGTCTTTGATGAAATCTATTAAGTCATCTGCTGTTGGGATTACAAACATGTTTTATTTCCTTTAACCTGTTTTTGTTGGGTATGTTACTGCTATTGGAATCGGTAGTTTACCACCTGGATAGCATACATATTCCGGATATTCTTGTTGTACTACACGATAGAACTGTGCTTTTAATGTTCTATCATTTTTTAATGCGTTCCAGGGTATTCCACCAAAGTACTGGTCGCTGATACGTATACTTATCACGCTTGGTAATTCCATCCATTTGTATCCCAGTTTGCCATCTGGCATTAATGGTGCAAGTGGATCGGGTAAGCCTGCTTCAGCAAATGCTCTATATTCACGCACATGTTGCTTAATTGCTTCTGTATTCGTTTGCTCTCTAGTGATATAGAACTTACCATCTTGACGACCAGTAGTAACTTTAATGTTGTTACCTTTGTTCATCGCGGTTCTGCTCCAATCACCTTTCATACTGTTGTATAAATCGTTGTTTTTTAACAATCTGTCTGCTACACCATTGTCATTTGTAACCATTCCTCCATGATCTTGTCTCCAATAATCATGGTTCTTTTCAGGAAGTGTATCGTCTAAATAATCGGGTTTATTAATGTCATTCATATAAGTATTTATCAATTAAAAAAGGCTCACGAATGAGCCCTTTTGTTGCTATCTTAAAATTAATTAAGATTAAGGTGTGACGTCGCCTGGTCCGAAGTTCACACGGCTTACTAGTGCCGCTGGGCGTGCGCTTGGTAAACTTGATTGTGCTGTAGTACCTGCAGTGATGTTATTCAACATACCAATACCTGCTGGGTTACGTACAATCAATGTACC
This sequence comes from Chloridella minuta, assembly GCA_032273045.1. Lineage (NCBI taxonomy): Eukaryota > Xanthophyceae > Mischococcales > Pleurochloridaceae > Chloridella > Chloridella minuta. The sequence goes on along the minus strand of JAUKPQ010062843.1, from coordinate 27 downwards.
TTCCATGATGAACTGATCCAATGATGC
>JAUKPQ010062732.1:0-24527 GCA_032273045.1 Chloridella minuta | reverse complement strand
CGCCATAGCCACTGTACACGTGACCACCAAGAGTGGCTGTGGTTAGCTTCCCAACCATGATCACCGTCTAATGAATTATCGGGTGTTTGCCACCATGACAACCATTTAAACAATCGTGGGCCAACGCCCCATTTAGTACCGTTATCCAGCCAGCCGTCTTGGTCTGACTTAAGCAACGCCAAAATAAAAGCCAACGGGAATGTCAGCACGGTGCCGATTAGATTGATTACTACAAGAAACGGATACAGTATATAGCTCATTTTTCGTCCAATGGTTGAGTAGTGTAAAACCGCAAAACAGCGCAGATAACCCCAATAGTCATAAAAATTGGGCCATAGTACTTAGGATCAATGTTGTCTCTCAAATACGGAAAGTACATTTCTATAGCGCCAAACACCAGCATTCCCAAAGAGAACCACATAGTCTTTGACTTGTACATCTTCATTACCAAGTAATTCCTACAACAGGCACAGAAGTAACTGCCACAGCTACATGCTGCTCAGGCGCAGATAAGTCGGCACCGCAATCATTGCACTTCTTAGCAGCTAGTTCAGTTTCGTCAACATCACGGCTGCAGCTTGGACAATAAATTTCTACCTTATGGGCGCAAATAGGATCTGCACCAGTAACTTCTACGGCTTGATTTTCAATGATCATGCTGTGTAGCTTCCTGAAGCTGTAAAAGTAACAATGGTGTTAGAGCCAAAAGTGGTTACTGTAGGTGCGCCTGTAACTGTTCCTGTATAACTTATTGTAGGAATAGAAAGAATAACTACACCAGAACCACCATTCTGACCATCAGGGCCGGGACCCGGATTAATTGTTGCACCTTGACCGCCACCACCACGATTTGCTGTAGGTCCACCTCCAAGTCCATTAGAACCGGGGCTTGGTGTTCCTGTAAATAAGTTATTACCACCACCACCTCCGCCAGCGTAGTAGATAGCAGAACCAGTAATAGAATTTTGTATGCCTACTCCACCAGCGCCACCAACTGTGCTTGCTACACCACTTGCACCAAGACCGCCTGCGCCACCACCGCCACCTCCAGCACCTCCGCCAGCATTTTGTCCGCCATTGTAACCTTGGCCCGAAGTTCCGAGTCCACCACCTCCACCACCAGAACCACCATTTCCACCGCCGCCACCGCCGCCACCTATGGCAACAGCAATACCAGTAAACGTTGTCGAACTACCAGAAACTCCAGAACCAGCGCCACCAGCACCAATAACAAATGTGTAAGTCACGCCCGGTGTAACTGTTGTAGAGCTAGCTAAATAACCACCAGCTCCGCCACCGCCCGGCGCACCGCTATTAGCACCGCCTCCGCCACCAGCAACTACAAGGTAGTCAATGGTATATATACCCTCTGGTGTAAAAAGAATTTTTTGCCACTGCCCAGCAATATAACCTTCAAAATACCCTAAGGATGTGTTGTATCGCATCATGCCGTTTACAGGGCTGCTGGGTTTTTGAACATCTGTTCCTGTTGGGAATATGAATGCGCCAGTTGAAGCATTAGCAGCAATCAATCCAGTATTTGAATTAAGACGCAAGTTGCCTGATGTAGTGCTTAAGCCACCGTTAGAATAGTTTGTGCCAGCTACAGTCAGATCACCAGTAATGGTTAAGCTGCCGTTAATGTAATTTAGGGTTGTTGCGCTATAGACATTTGTACCATCGCTATATAAAATTGCAGTGATTTGATTTGCAACAGTAACGTTCGTGGTATTCGCAGTAGTAGTTTGAATGACAACCGAATTTGAACCTGTTGTCTTATTAACAACAATATAGCTTTTATTGGCGCTTGGAACATTAACTGTACATGTATTGTTTGGGGTTCCAGTAAACACTAAAACCGCATTACGGGCTTCGTCTGACAAACCGTTGTAGTTAGTTAGTGTGTAAGTTGAGTACCCAGACAGGTCAATAGTAATAACCCCGGTAATAGCCTGTTCTAACAGGGTTCCAAGGTTGTTATTGGTCGTTGTACCCCAGACTCCGGCCTGTTCGCCGTTGCCTATAAGCTCAAGCTTTAATGAGGGTGAAAAAGTTGATGGCATAATATTCCTTTAAGCTGCTATTAGATCCCAGTTAGGGTTTGTTGCATCGTTAATTTGAGTCCAAGAAGAGGCATTGCCGTCATTAATTCCCGTCCAATTTGGGTTGGAGTTGTCAGGTATTTGCCCCCAAACCAACACTTGTCCGATTATACCCCGTGCTTGGACGCCTGTTAAGTACACATTTTGGCTAACTGCTACTGCTACGTTTCCTACATAACCTACTGCCTGAACACCTGTTACACGAACTTCTGTAGTAATAACAACCGTTGCGGTACCAGTTTGTCCAATACCAACAACGCCTACTAAGTTTATATTCGCTGTACCCGTTACTTCAGCTTGGCCTAGTCTTGTAGATGCTTGTACGCCAGAAACTAATACATTAGCATCACCAACTAATACTACAGTGCCGGTTTGACCAATACCCACTACGCCAGTTGTTACGGCATTTGCAGTTGCAGTTACTGAGGCAGTTCCTAGCTGGGTTACACCAATAACGCCTGATACTAAAACATCTGCATTAGCGGCTATAGTAACGTTGCCAACATAACCAAACGCCTCTACACCAGTAACAAGTGTCCCAACCCCTTCATATACAAGAACTTCACCAATCTGACCAATACCTGTAACGCTCGTAACAGATACGTTAGCACTAGCGTCTGAAGGGACGCCTATATCAGCAAAGGGGGCGCCAGCGAAGGGTGAGAATCCAAACATAGCTTAAGCTGTGTAGGTGCCGCTAGTTGTAAATGTGTGAATAGTATATCCAACAGCATATGTTACTGTGCCTCCAGTACCTCTTTGTGGGCCAGCATACGAAATAATTACAATTCCTGAACCACCAGCGCCTGAAGTAAAACCACCGTTACCAGTATTATCCCTTACTCCACCACCACCGCCACCAGTGTTGGCTGTACCTGATGTAGCTGGATTTGTTGTTCCTGAAGCCCCTGCGCCGCCGCCACCAGAACCGCCAGCACTAGCTGTTCCATCAGAAGATGAACCTCCTCCTCCAGCATAGGTTACAGAACTACCACTAATTGAAGAAGCAGCACCAGCACCACCAGCGCCCGGAGTACCACCAGAAGCATTATTTCCTACTGCACTTGCTCCACCGCCTCCGCCGCCAGCAGTTCCCGTATTATTACCGCCAGCAAATCCTTGCCCAGTAGTTCCTGCTGCACCTAAAGCAGCGGAGCCACCACTATATCCACCAGCACCACCTCCAGATCCACCTATTTTTGGTGCAATTCCAATAGCGCCACCACCTCCGCCACCGATTGCAGTTGCTACTGTTGAAATTACAGAATTTGAACCATTATTTCCACCTACAGCAGTTTGTACTGGATTTGTAACAGCCGTACCACCAGCCCCAACAGTAATGGTGTATGAAGTTCCGGGAATTAAATTAGCAGTAGAGGCTAATAAACCACCACCACCACCACCCGCACCAACAAAGCTACCGCCACTTCCCCCGCCAGCTACAACCAAATAAGAAGCAGAATATGTATTGTTTTTTACAGTTGTCCATGCTCCAGAAATATATGCTTCAATCCCACTTACATTAGCATCTGTGTTATACCTAATCATCCCATTAACACCAGTAGGTCTTTGAGCAGTTGTGCCTACAGGAAGTGTGATTGCTCCAGTACTGGTAAAGTTTGCGTTTTGTGCGGCGTTAATAATAATTGCAGGAAGGCTTGCCGTCTGAAGTTCTAAGATTCCAGAAGCATCTACTGTTTCTATTAAGCCGTAAATACTGGCGTCTATTTTGGTTGTCATGCTGTGTAAGTTCCTGAGCTGTTAAAGCTAATTATCGTATTAGATCCACTGGTTGTCACTACTACGTTTGAGCCTGTATAAACGTTAGAATAAGAAGAAGTTGGTACGGAAACAATAACTTTGCCAGAACCACCGGCGCCACCATTATAAAAAGTTGGTGGGTTATATCCACCGCCACCACCCCCACCACCAGTGTTAGCAGTACCAGATCCACCAGTTGTATTTGATCCAGCTCCACCACCTCCTGAGCCAGCGCTTCCGGGACTACAACCATCATAATTAAATGTCCCGCCTCCGCCTCCGCCACCAGCATAAGTAACACTTGAGCCAGTTATTGAGCTTGCCAATCCAGCACCGCCTGCGCCAGCTTGGCTACCAGAACCATTTGCTCCAGCAGCACCTGCTCCTCCGCCACCACCAGAAGGGTATGGGTTTGATGGGACATTATTACCACCAGAATTACCTTGTCCTGATGTTCCAGAGCCTCCTACATAACTAGATGCTGATCTACCAGCTCCACCACCAGAACCACCATTTCCACCGTTTGCATTGCTTGCACCACCAAGACCTCCGCCTATAGCAGTAATGGTTGTTAGTCCAGTGCCAGAAACTGATGAGTTGGCTCCATTAGTCGCAATTGCTCCGCTATCTATTCCAGCAGTGCCTCCTGCTCCTACAGTAATTGTGTATACCGTTCCGGGAGATAAACTAGCTGTATTTGCAAGTAGTCCACCAGCTCCACCACCTCCAGCAACTGCGCTTCCACCGCCACCGCCACCAGCTATAACTAAATAAGAGGCTGTATAACTATAGGCTCCTGTAATAGCAGTCCAAGCACCGTTAATGTAACCTTCAAGTAACCCACCAAAATTGGTGTTATACCGAATCATTCCGTTTACTGCTGGGCTTGGGCGTTGGGCTGTTGTACCCCGTGGTATTGTTATAGATCCAGTAGAAACAAAGTTAGCGTTTTGATCTGCCTTTATTAAAACTGCGTCTGTACTGTTGGTTTGTAGGGCAAGGTTAGCCGTACCATCAGAATATTTTCTTAGTTGGCCTGTTATTGGATCTGGAATGACATTTATAGTGCTTGGCATGGTTAACCAGTATAGGTTCCAGAAGTGGTAAAGGTATGGATTGTGTACCCACCAGAAGATGTTACAGTGCCGCCTGTACCACGCTGTGTTCCAAGATAAGAAACAATAACAACTCCTGAACCACCAGCGCCACCAGCGCCAACGTTTGCACCGCCACCACCGCCACCTCCTAAGTTAGCAGAACCAGCAGTTCCTGTTCCGCTTGAAGAACCACCGCCGCCGCCACCTGATCCACCAGTACCCGGACCAGAAGCGCTTGAATGTTTACCAGCACCGCCGCCACCAGCGTAATATGTAGACGCTCCAGAAATAGTAGAGGTTAACCCAACACCACCATTACCTAGACCGCCTGAACTACCGCCAGCTTGTCCCGCTGCTCCAGCACCACCACCACCACCACCGGCATATGGGCTAGCGCCATTATTTGTTCCACCTGCAGGTCCTTGCCCAGATGTTCCAGAACCACCAGTATTAACTTCACCGCCAGTACTACCGCCACCACCGGAACCACCATTACCACCAGAACTACCCGGACCACCACCACCAAATCCACCGCCAAACGCAGTAGCTGTAAAAGCGCTGGTATTTCCTCCAGTACCGCCATTATTTGTTCCAGCCGATCCGCCGCTGCCACCACCACCAACTGTGATTGTATAAGCAGTTCCGGGAGTTGCAGTAGTTGTTGCAGTTAAATAACCGCCTGCTCCACCGCCTCCACCACCTTGGTTTGTACCACCTCCACCAGCACCGCCGCCGCCGCCTACAATTACATAGGAGATAGAATAAGCGCCAACAGGAGGGGTAGAGAACCCGTTAAATGCAATCCATCCTTGAGCAGCATCAATATAAACTAGAGCTACAGAAGCACCATTAGTATTTATGGTGGTATTAGCAGCGGCACCAGCAATATTAGCTCCGTTACGGTTTAGAGTAACTGCGTTTGAACCCCATGTACGTGCATAGTCTGTTAACTGTACAGTGTTACCAGCACCGGGAGAAGAAGGCAAAGTAATTACAATAGGCTGCGAAACAGTGCTAACAGCGTAAGCATTACCAGAAGAAACAGTAGAGTTAGATGTAACAACAGCTTGCCAAGTTAAACCACCACCGCCACTAGCAGCAGATGCTTGTGTTGTACCGTCTGGGTAAGTTATACCGCCTGATCCGCTAACTACTGTTGTCATTTCTTTTCCTTAGGCTGGAACTTCTTCTTTCCAAGATACTGTAGGCTCGTCCCAAACATATACTTTACCGTCTGTAGGATAAGCAACCGGCGCTTCCCACTGAATTGTAAGCGGACTTAATACCCAACTTGCGTATGGCTGTGGTGGGATAAATACGTCAGCTTGAGCATCATATGAATAACCAATACCAGCATAGTTACCACGGAGTGCTTTAGACTGATCTGGATCTAAGTCGTTTGTATTTGGTGTGTAGTATTTATTGCCACGAGTATTGTAGCTAGTGCGAAGCCACTGACCCGGACTTGAATCTACGAACGTATCAAAAAACTCTTTTTCGGCTACGATCACCTGAGTGACTTTGCCGTCTACTACTTTTGCAAAATGGCCCATTTAAATCTCCTTTGTTAAGCCGTGTAAGTACCACTAGTTGTAAATGTATGAACGTAATATTTTATAGATCCAGAGGTATAAGAAGTTACTGTTCCTCCTGAACCTTTTTGTGTTGCACTTGCATAAGCAACAATAACTATTCCAGAACCTCCAGCAGCGGGTCCTTGGCCACCACCTCCACCACCGCCAGTATTAGTTGTACCAGCACTACCCGGAGTTTGACCGCCACCACCACCGCCGCCACCTTGACCGCCATAGCTACCACCAGCACCGGCTGTACCAGAGCCACCACCGCCACCGCCAGCATAAAAAGTTGCAGTACCATTGATAGAAGAAGAAGCGCCATTGCCACCATTACCGCAAACACGGTATCCATAAGCATCTTGACCTACCGCACCGGCCCCACCGCCACCGCCAGAAATATTAGGGTTAGAGCCACTTTGACCGTATCCACCACGGTTTCCTTGACCGCTTGTTCCGCTTCCCGGAGTTCCAGAGTCTTGCGCTCCCGCACCACTTCCGCCATTTCCACTATTACCCCCACCACCACCAATAGCAGTAGCAATGCCATTAACAACGGAATTTGAACCTTGTGAACTTGTGCTGCCACCACCACCAACCGTAACAGTATACGCTGTAGATGGAGTAACGCTTACAGTACCAGTTAACATACCCCCCGCTCCACCACCACCGCCAGAACCGCCACCACCTCCAGCTACAATTAAATAATCTAAAGAGTAGCTTTGTGATGTCAATATAGTCCAAGCAGTACCGCTATAGATTTCTGTATTGTTATTGCTTGTATTGTAGCGAATAGTGCCAGCGGCTACGTTTGAAGGTCTTTGCGCATCTGTGCCTGTTGGTAATACGATTCCGCCAGTAGTAGACTGAGCATTAATAACACCGCCAGAAGCGGTAATAGTTACGTTTCCTGCGCTTGTTATATTAGAGCTTGAGGCAGTATTTGCGGTTGTGCCATCAGCATATTGGAGTGGGCTTGTAAGAATAACCCTACCAGCAGCGTTTGCAGAAAGCGTTAAATTGCCAGTAGTATCACCGGTAATTCGTATTGAAGTAGTTGTTGTATTTCCTGCGCTAATTGTACTCATTTAGATAACCACCCACTGTTGTCCGCTTGCAATCGTTACTGTTACGCCATTTGCTGTTGTTACTGGGCCTACTGAGAAGCCATTTTGCCCGGCAGCTATTGTAGCATTTGAGGTAATGTTGACGTTATTGATAATGATTGAGTTGTTACCAGCAGCTATTGCACCAGAAGCTGCGGTTGTTTGAACTGTATTGTCTGGAAATATAAAGCCAGTAGAGTTAGCCTTAATAGAACCTTTAACAACCATTGTTCCGGCATTGCTCAATGTCATTGTTGCATTGGCTTTGGTTTGGTTAAAACCGCCAGTGTAAAACTGCATTGAGTTATATTGACCAGTACTGTCTGTAGCAAATACTAAGTTACCAGATGTTGCATTGGATGGCGCAGACATGAATACATAGCCTTCGTTGGCGCCTGTAACAGAGTAAATCGCTTGGTTAAATGCTGCACTTGTAATACCCACATCAACCCAACCAGATAAATCTGTACCGTTATTTGGGTAAACAACAAAGTCAGCAGATGCAGATGTTCCATTGCTATAGTTGATAAGGTAATTCTGAATATAGTTATTAGAATCGCCAGTAGAAGCAACGATTGGATTTGTAGCACCTCCAAGGGCAGCGTTTGCACCAATGGTCAGTAAATCGCTATCAATGGTTGTATTACCAATAGCGCCCGGAACTGAAGACCCAATAAAAATGTTAGTAACAGAATTGGCAAGACCTCCAGTACCAATGTTAATATTTTTTTGTCCGCCACTAGGAGTAGCACCATAACCAATGTTAACAGTTGAGTTTGCTGTGCTAGAACCTAAGTTTTGAATAGCGCTAGTGAATGTCTTAGTACCACCAATTGATTGCGTTGTAATGTTATCAACTAAAGTCGATGCGTTTGCGTCACCTTGTGGCAGTGTATATACAACGGTGTTATTAGGCGTTATGCTAGAAAGTTCAAATACAGCCTTTTTAGTTGAATCTGTTTGATCCTCAATAGTAAACGCAGTGTCTTTTACCGTAATGGTATTGGTGTTGTTTAGTGCTGTGTTTGCTAATGTTGTAGCAGATAAAGTAGTAGCAGAAAGGGTTGTAAATACGCCGCTATTCGCTGTACTAGCACCGATAGTCATGTTATTAATGCTGCCACCTGTGTGGGCTACGCTATTAATTTGACCGCCAGTTAAAACTACGTTACCAGATAAAAGGTTTGTAATAGTTACTAAGTTAGCTGCGTCAAGATTTACTGACTTTTCTGCAGGGTATGTAACGAATACGTCTTTTGTTCCTGCACTAAATATTACTGCCGCATTTGAGTTGCTTGATGCAAGAACAACATCTCGTGTAAGCGATGAGTTACCGGTGTAATAAGTACCAATACCAACTTCCCACTCGTTGGTAGATTGTCCAGCAATTGTGTAATACGTTGTATTGGCATTACCAATAACATCAAAACCTTGATAGCCAAGTGCCGCTGTTCCAATGACAACGGTGCCAATACCTGTCGATGTGGTATTGGACTTTACACGATCTGCAAGAATAAGAGCCACGTCAGGCTCCTATTAAGCGATACGGATGATAGCGTTTGAAGCGTCTGCTGTTGGGAAAATAACAGTAAATGTACCGTTGGTAGCAGTCTTATCAGATCCAAAAGCTAATACAGCCACTGCAGAGTTTGCTGTGCTGTTGTAGATCAAAGCGCCGTTAGCGGTAATATTTGCATTTGTCCAAGAGCTATTAGCAAACGATAAGAACGCTACGTTACCAGTAGAAGTTGGGCTTGTGCTAACTGTTAAAGTGTTGCCACCAGCAGTGTAGTTTGAACCTGAACTTGTTACTTCGCCAACAGTTGTATAGGCTGATGTAGCATTGCTTAATGTTGCTGAGCTTGTATACAAAGCGAGTTTATATACAGTGCTTGCGCCTGAAACCAAATTTTGCTGACCGCTAAGGATTTGTACCTTAAACGAATCTGCCATTCCTTGAGTAATTGCCATCTCTGACTCCTAATAAATTTAAGGGTTAACCCTGATTTTTGCTTGTCCGTCTCTGTAAGCATCGCCACGCTCAAGCCCGGTTCCCAAACGATTCAATTGCTGTAACGCCTCATTATACTTGGCATTATACGCTGCTAGCATATCTGCTTCACCCTTCATATAGGTGTACGCTTCCACCAAAGAGCCATACAACAATACAGGACTGTAATTGTCACCGAGCCAAGAAGTACCAGCAGTAACAATGGACTCAGGATAATAGAAGTAATGAAGTTCTGCGCCGTAGTTTGCGTCTGGCGAAGGCCCAAGTATGAAAGTAAGCTCATTAGGGTCATTTAAACGAGAACCAAATAAAGCATAATAACGGGGTAATCCAGTAGCTGTTGGATCTGGGTATGCTTGGCGAATAAAGTTAACGTCTTTGTTAAGTAGATACTCATATGTACCATCCGCTTGAATGACTGCTAAAGAATAGGTAGATAGGTAATCATTTGGACAAGCTAAGTATTTACTTGTGCTAGAGCAGTTACCAGTAACGTTTTTACGCAATGAAGGAATCTGAACCGTATTATAGATACGGTCTTCAGCCTGCATAATAAAGGTATTAATCTGGGTAACAGCATTAACGTTAGTCTGACCACCCCCAGTTGTTACCTCTACAAACGTTTCAGGAAATTGGTTTTCCGTATACGCTTGTATTTGCGTAAAAAGTTCTGAGTAATTCATTAGCCCATTGGTCCTCTAGACATTACACCTTTAGTAGCTGCGCCAGTGCCACGCATTTTAATACCAGAAGTCTTAACATCATCACGATCTGGATCACCAGCGCTTACACGAGGAGAAGGTTGACCACCCGGTTTCATGTCAGTAGCTTTTAAAGTATTTGGATCAGGCTTGCGACTTACTGATTTCATTGCATCTTTTGCACTCATCGCAGTGCCCTTCATGGTATGTGGTTTAGCGTAGACATCAGCAGAGCCTACTTCTTTGCCACCTTTTTTCATAGAAAATTTAGCCATGATTAACGACCTCTTTGATTAGCTGCTTTAGCCAAGTTGCGACCCATAGCTTTCATGTTCTTGTTTAAAGAACTTTTGCTAGCCTTTGGACCCTTGTCAATTATTTTTGGACCATCATTTGGGTAAACCTTTGTATTTGTTTTACCCTTTGTTTCAATACCGTCTGCTGCTTTTCTAAATCCCATGATTTACTCCTAAGTTATATCTACCGTTACTGTACCAATTTGTGTATTGCCTATCAAGTCATTTGGCGTTAAAGCGCTGTCAAAGAAACTTGCACCACCCACTGGATTCCAGCCCCACTGGAATATCCTACTACCCATATCTGGATTTCCTAGCCCATCTGGACCAATTCCAGTCAAGTTAATCTGCAATCCGTTAGTACCAGACTGCAAGTAACTTACATCAGGACGTGGCTCCCGAACCGCTTGCGGATCGTTAACCGGATACATACCCAATTGTAACTGAGGATGATCAGGATCCCAACATGCCTTACAAACTTTTACCTTGTAAGGCTTTGTTTTTACTGTCTGCGTCCTAAGATCTTTGAGCTTATATCGTTGAGCGCATCGATCACATTCCGCAATTGCATATTTGCCAGAAGCAAACTGATTAGGCATGGTTTAACTATTCCCGGCATAAAACATATTTCTTGGCACAAAACGGATAGGCGCCTTATCACGATCTTCATCAGCAGCCAATTGGAACTGTTGCTCGTAATCCGCCTTTAGCATAGGTATTCTGTTCATATCTACATCTGGAAGCTTTGTGGCAAGCTGATATGCTAAGCCAGCAACCATACAAGGAATGAATCTAAATGGGATGTCTTGTACATAAACACCAGATCCAGCATCTTGGATACGGCGCAAACGGTAATAAACAAATAAGTACTGATCTCCGGGCGCATTTGGTGTAGGCCATACATTGATGCTTGGCAGGTTCTGTACGGTAATTGAAGCACCAGCTACATGAGATGCTGCCGTGGTGTTATTTTGACCACGAGCGCAGTTTAAAAGCTGATTTCCGCTAACGTTTGGATAGCTAATTGTCTCAGTTCCAATCTTGATAAAACCAGAGGAAGCCAGTCCATTTGTAGAAGACAATGTAATAGTTGTAGTTGTAGAGCTGATATTAGCCGCTAGGAGCTTGTCTGTGGCGTTTTCTTGACCAGACTGACGGTTGATATACACCTGAATCGGGCGCCCCTGTGCGAGCTTATTTGGTAGGCTCATGTAGGTCGGCTCAGCGATACGGCTGATATTAATATCTACTTGGTTTGATGTACCGTTATTGGTACGGATAACCATATCCATAAAGTCGATGGTATCTGCTGGATAAGGATACATAGCCTGCCCAGTAACCATAGGAATAACGCCCTGCTCAACTGTCCAAAGGTTAATACCACGGTTAGCCCATTCAATGGTCAACAGGTTTAAAGAGCGTCTAGCGGTCTTGAAGTCATAACCAGAACGTAGCTCTTTCCCACACCGCTCGAATGCTTCTTCGATCAGATCATTTACATCTAAATTAAACGCTGTGGAACCTGTTGTTGCCATTATTTTTTCTTCGCTGTTTTAGCAGATTGAATAAATGCCTCTTTAGTAGGCGCACCTTTAGATCCAACTTTACGCATCTTTTCACCAGAGCCAGCCGCAATACGTTTTTTCTTTGCGGCGATATTGGCATAGAGGCCCGGCTTAACTGCTCCGCCTTCAGCGTACTGAGTAAAGTCTGTGTTATCTCTACGGGCTTTAGTAACACCTTTGCCCATTTTAGACGGCATAACAGCGCCCATCCCACGAGAGGATCTCATACCATTCTACCTTTAGTTTTGCCTTTTATAGCACAACCATCAGCACGTTTAGAGGCAGAAGATACTTTGCCACCTTTTTTCATTCCTGAAGAATCAGCATATGATTTTGGCATTTTTACATCTTTAGCGGCTTCTGCAACTCTACGAGCAACTGCTCCAGCAGGATTGATTGTATCTGCTACAACTCTAGGGTCTAATTTACCTCTAAGTGCAGATCCAATCTTTTCACGGCTTGGCAATAAGTCTGCAAGTTCTTTTTCGGTTTTGTCCATTCTTTGCATGCCAGCTGTAATTCCAAGACGCTCTAACATAGTTGCATCTGATAAACCACCATCAGCCATTTTTTTCACTTTTCCACCCTTTTTCATGCCAGTAACATTGCCCATGGTATCTACTGCAGGAATGTTCTGCTCGGTTGTGCCAAACATTTCGTAGTCTCTTTGCTTTTCAGCACGGATGCCACGTTCCTTGTTAGCCTTGTAATAGGCTTCACGCTTCTCTTTTTCTTTACCAGTTTCTGTAAATGGCATGATTAGCAAATCCCGCCAGATTTCATTTTCTTAGACATACCACCACCGCACATAGCAATCATTGTACCTTTGGTTTTGCCTTTAATGGCGCAACCGTCCGCACGTGCAGAAGCAGTGCCGCCTTTAGCCATTTTATGCATTGATTTTTCGTGAGCCTTAACTTCTTGCTTAGCCACTTTTTTCATCATTGGCATATCTTCTTTAATATCTGAATGTTTCATAAGTCCACCTTTTTTCATGTAGCCCATCTTGTTACGAACTTCTGTAGGTAACTTAGCTAGACCGGGATTGTTTTCCATATCTACTGATTTCATAATTCCACCTTCTTTAAATTTCTTACCTTTATCGGCTTGCATAAAATGCTTACCAACTGTTGTACTAACTCCAGCCTTCTTTGCAAACTCTGGAGAGTGCGCAATGGCAGCCATAAAATCATGTTGCTTTTTAGATTTACTTGGCACTTTGGTTCTCCCGAATAAATGTATCAAGCTTAGCTTCCATACGATCTAAACGATCTAGGACTCTATTAATATCTAAGTGTACATCTACTTTAGTTACATACTCTTTAGCAATTTCTTCACGGGTCTTGTTTAACAGAATATCAATACGCTTTAACTCGTCTGACTTATCTTTTAAAATATAACCAACAACACCCAATGCTGCGGATAACAGAATGTTCCAAATAGTTAATTCCATATTTAACACTTCCATCTAGCTAGGCTAGCTGCCTTACGAGTAGGGCGGCCCTTTTCGTCTTTCATCGGACCCGGCATACCAGACATACGGGCGCAGAATGACTTCTTCCTTGCTCCGCCTTCGGGCTGTGGAGCCTTTAGATTAGAGCCTGTAGCTGCATTATACTTAGCACGACCTTTAGCGGTAAGCCCAGCACCTTTCGATACTGGGAGTTTCTCACCACGCCCGACTGCAAGAGAAGGGTTCTTTTTAGCCATAGTAAACAGTAACGTGCGCATTGGCTGGCATCGACATATAAACACCATTATCAAACTTAATACCTTCGCCCGGAAGTGCTAATGAATCAAGAGCTTGGTTTGTTGAAATGTTTAGTGTTAAACGAACCGTGCCAGTAGCAGTGTTAGAGGCTGTATCATAAAATATAATCTCACCGGCAGTACCGCCGGGGGATACAGAGTAACCCTTTACACGTGTTGTACTAGCAAATACTGTACCGTTTGCATCTAAATGCGTGGCTTTTACGTCAGTTTGCATCATAATTAATCTCCTAAAGATTTAAACGGGGGACGAATCCCCCTAGATTAATTAAACGATTTCTTCACCGTATACGCCATCAACCACGAAGTATTGAATGATACCTGATACAGGACCGCCAACAGCGCCAGCAGTACCAATAGCATTAGTCAAAACAACTAAGTTAGTTGCATTACATACGTTACCCAAAGATGTGCCTTGACCTGTTGAACCAACAGAAATAGTTCCACGAGAAACTAAGTTAGCGTTGTTAACCAAACCAGCAGGAACGTTAGTACCTAAAGTAGTAGTTTGACCGGGACCTACACCAATCAAAGGTGTGAAACCGATGTTAGCTGTAGAGTTGGCACCAGTAGAGCCAGTAGTAATAATAACGTCAGTAACCACTGCGTTAGCAGGGAGGATTAACGCTGGGGCGCCAGAAGCTGAAGATACTACTACGTTTGAAGTAGCAGAAGTGTTAGCGATATAGAAAGGGGCAGCCATGTGCATGGAGCCTGCGAAAGCGGTGCGAGTTTGATCGCCACCTGTTGAACGCCAAATTGCTGAGGTAGTTGCTAATGCCATAATAAATTGTCCTTCATACAAAGATCAGGCCTGTTAATAGTGTATGCCTCTGCCGGGACAGTTTAACAAGCCGGTTTTCCCGGTTTCTTGAATATTACTACGTTTACTGCGAAATGCAAGTGTTAAATTGAAAATTTAGTGGCTACTACACATGGTTATGAAGGCAGAAAAATACACCATTTGCCACATCCTTTTGCGTCTGCCTAGCCAATTTAACAGGGTCATTATAAAGAAAAACCCCACCGGGTAGGGTGGGGCTTTCTTGTAGCTGGGTTACTTTGATTAAGCGCCAGCAGAACCGTACATTCCGAGTGGATCGGACCAGCCGAAGCTGTAACGCTCACGAGACTTGTAACGAACGTTACCAGTGTCGAAATCGCCGTCCATTGAGTTAGCCAAAGGAGTGCGAACAAAGTGCTTCATACCGTTTGGAACGTCAGTGGTCAGGAACCAAGCATTTGTATCTGTGAGGAAGTGGTTAACAGTGTAACCTTCAGCAACAGAACCATTGTTCTTGATAGCGTTGATGTCATTGTCGTTTGTACCAACACGCAATTCAGTTTCGAGCAAGCGAGTTGCAACGAACTGGAGTGCAGGAGGAACAACCAACTTCTTAGGCTTAGCAGCGATCAACAAACCACGTTCGTCAGTCCAGCCAGCGATTTGAATTACAGCGGCTTCCAAAGAAGTCTCATTCAAGTCAGCAGCAGTAGTTGGAACGTTGCTGTTTACACCACCAGATACCAAAGGATGCTGTGAGCTGAAGAGAGGAACGCCATCACCACCGTTGTAGCCAGTTGTGAAACCGTTATTCAATACAGCAGCAGCTTTAACCTGCTTGGTATAAGCCATAGCACGAGCCAAAGACTTGGTATAGCGAGCTGATAAAGAATCGTAGAGGTTGTCTTCGATTGCCTCTTCAGTCAAGCTAAAGCCCAAGGCGATAGTTTCGTGGTTGTAGCGAGCTGTCCATGCTTCTTGCGCATTGTCGTAAGCGATGGCTGAGCCTTCGTTCTTGACTGGTGCTGCGCTGAAACCTGACAACTTTGTTTCTTCTTCGAAAGAACGCTCAGAAGTTTCTGTTTCGTAGATCTCTTTATGCTCTTCGCCGTAGCGAGCATACTCTAATCCAAACAATGCGTTCAATCCGGGTAAAAGCTCTTTTAGGAGCTGTGCACGAGAAATAGCCATTTAATTAGCTCCTTATAGATAGTTCTGGGCCGCAGCCAACAGAATTTGTGGGTTGTTCAATTTAACAACGACTTCAGTGTAAGCGTTGTTACCCGATGCTGTTTCTGGAATAACAGCTACTACACGAACAGGCCATGCTGCTGCGTTACCAGTACCTGTTACAGGGGCAATAACTGATAAACCAGAATTACCATTTGTAGCAGAGCCAGTACCTTGGCGGATAGACAAGTTTGTGCCAACAACAGAAGCGTTAGCAGTAGTTACAGTTGCGTTACCAGAGAAGGTAACAGCTACTTTAAATGCTGCAGAAGCATCGTCAACAACATAAGCAACGGCTGAAGTTGCTGCGCTATTACCGGGGTAATATTGAGCTTGTACAGTTTGTTGCTGTGAGTTAACGTACTGAACACCTACGAACACACCATAAGTGAGGTTCGCTGTGTTGTCAGTTGTAGAGTCAACAGTTACGTTTGACTTGATGATTGAGCCACCTTTGACCATGACGATATCACCGTTGTAGATCGCAGTATTATAAGTACTAGCAATCGGCAATTGACGTGTCGCACCAGCATATGGCATGAAGTCAATACGGTTAATCGGCTCTAGACCATAGGGAGCAGAAACGGTTGGATAAGCCATTT
Source organism: Chloridella minuta (assembly GCA_032273045.1). Taxonomy (NCBI): domain Eukaryota; class Xanthophyceae; order Mischococcales; family Pleurochloridaceae; genus Chloridella; species Chloridella minuta. Next base: position 7,928 of record JAUKPQ010062732.1, on the reverse strand, counting down.
AATTCTCCTAAAAAGTTAAGTTAGTTGTTACCTTTGCCAAAGCTAGTCGTGGATTTATTCTCTTTAAAGAGCGGCATCCTTGGGTCGCTTTGACGCATCAAGTTGTTGTCCACGGCCTCTGTCTGTGACTGGCTTTGCTTGGCGTAGTAAGCGTTACGCTGCTCCACAAATTCACTAGGGGTCTTGCACAATAACAAGCCGCCAATCTCAATGTTGTCTTTGTATCGACTATTGGGATCAACTAACAGTTGAAATTTGGGTTGTTCCTCGATTCTTACTGGCTCCCAACCTTCCCGCAATTTAGCGGACAAGTTGCGTGGATCAGCAACGTTCAAACTAGCAACACGTACCCAGCGATATGAAAACCCAGCCTCTTTATCAGGCTCAGGGAGTAACTCAGGTTGCGCCCACTGTTGAGGACGTTCATAAGCTACACGAGTATCTACATCACGTTTAATTCTTGTTTCAGCCATTTTGGGCCTCCAATTTAGTTAGTTCACGGGCGTACTGCTCTGGGGTTAAACCCAGTTTCTTCGCTAATGCGACTTGGGTTTTACTAATACGAATCTTTTTCGGAGACGTACTTCTGGTTGCCGGAGCGACTACCGTACTAGCTTTAGGTTTTGCAGCCTTTACAGGCTCCTCGACCTCTACATCTTCTTCCCCTTCAAAATTCTCAGGAAAGCGTTTGCGCATTGTGTTATCAATCCGCTTGTAGTACTCGTCTGATCCAGCCGGGACCCCACTTCGTACCAATTTTTCGTGCAAGCCAAGCGCTAAACTGGTCATTTCTTCGTCTTGACCAAACCAATCGTTAGACTTTTGCCATGCAACAGCCTTCGGATCGGGCGCATTTACTTGCGGTTGTTGTATTTGTACATCAAAATCTTCTTGTTGGGAAGCTTTTTGATACTGTGGTTGATAATTTTCTGCTTTATCCACCCTAAACTTCGCATTTGTCATGCGCTCTTGGGCCTCTAATAGCTTATCGGAGTCACCAGATTCGTAAGCAAGCTTGAAATCCTGCTTTGCCGACTCTAATTCCACCAATGCAGCCTGCTTTACCGCATCCACATACACAGTTTCACCGTTAGATAGACGTTGTTTGAGCTGTTTATTCTCTTCCAACATCTGTTTAGCCAACTTAATCGCTTCTTGCTGCTCACGAATAGCGGCTTCTTTCTCACGGCGCTCCTGATGCCACACCTTTTTTGCTTCTTTTAACGCAGCATTCTGATCGTTGTTGAATTTTTCGAGGTTTTCCTCTTCTAAAGCATCAACCACTTCCTTATCTACAGGCTTGCGGTTGCGATCTTGAGGAGGAGTGTCGTTTTCAACTTCGATTTCAAATTCTGCTTCGTTTTCAGCTTCAGATTCCACAGGAGCAGAGGCTTGTTTAGCCTCTACTTCGTCAGGAAACTCAAACTCTTCCAATTCCATCTTGTTATCAGCCATTATCTAGCTCCTTAAGCACGTTTAATTCCACGTGGGTCTTGAACTACAGCTTCCACAGTGTCATCATTGATCATCCGGAACTCACGACCATGAATTAACAGGCGTGTTCCAGCGTTTGGTCGCACGATTACGAAGTCACCCTTCTTACACCAAGGTCCTGTCGGGAATCGCTTGTCATCTTTGTAGCAATCCGGACCCATTTCCACCACAAATAAGACTGTTGCCAGCTTTTCTTCGTAGTTAATGGTTTCGTCTGCCTTGAGAAGACCGCTCTCATACTCTTCTTCGACTTCTGGGATAGCGCAAAGAATGCGATAGCCTGAAGGAATAGGGAGTTGCTGTGCTTTTTCTTCTGGAGTTGCTTCCAGTAATGCTGATAAGTCAACTGCTTGACTTAGTAATGCTGCTGCTTGATCACTCATCGGAGTTCTCCATTTTTTTCTGAAGGTCTAAGATAATTCCGCATGCAGACTCTAGACCTCGAATTTGTCCGCATACGTATTTGTACTCATCGTAGGATGCAACTTGACCTTTTTGTAATGCCGAACTGAGCATCGCAAGGCGGTCTTTAGCCTCCATGAGTACTACTTCTAAAGGATCCATTAATCACCTTTCGTGGGTTTCTCCTTCTGTTTTGACATCTGTTGCTCATGCTTGCCGATGTCAACCGCAAGCTTCGTATGCTCAATCTCAGTTTGTAACTGAAGTTGAGTACGATCCTTTTCCACCTTTGCTTGGTTTTGCATATTAGCTATACGTTCTTGAGAGGCAATTCGTTCCTGCTCAATAGCCAACTGCTGTGCTTTAGCTTGGGCGTCAATCTGGACTTTCTGTCCTTTGATTTGTGCTTCTTGCTGCTTAATTTGCAATTCAGCTTGCTGGATCTGTACCAACGGATCTTGAGCTTGTTGCTGAGCTTGCTGCTGTGCAACTTGTGATTGGCTAAGCTGCAGTAATTTCTGCGCTGCAGGCGCTGCCAAACGTGCAATTTGCAATTCGACTTCTTCTGGAATCTCGTAGTCTTCTTCCTCTGAATAAGGAATTGGAACTCCAATCATCTCTTCCATTTGTCGGCGATATTCGTAGCCAACGTGTTCTTGAATGTGGGCCATCATTGCGCCCAAAATCATTTGAGCTTGTGGGTTTTGACCCATCATCTGCATAATCTTTGGATCGTTCATTGCCGCCATGTGGACAGTAATGTGAGCCTGATGATCTTGGTAGATAAATGCTTTGAGTGGCTCCATCTTAAATGCCGCCATATTCTCTGAGATTGGATCTCTTGGTTTCTGGTCATCTGGCAACGGAACCAATTTGCTTGCATCTTTTAATCCCAGCACATCTAACATCTGACGGTGGAGTAAAGGCAAGTTGTATAGCTGTGGAGCTGACTGAGCCAACTGAAGAGCAGCTTGATACTGCATAATCTTTTGACTCATGGTTGCTGCATTTGGATCGCTTACTGGAATGACATCTACATCGTCATAGTCAGAACGCTTAGCAGAGCGGCGACCTTCGCTTGGCTCATAGCTATAATCTTCAGGAGTGTAATCAGCAATAATTTTCTTTAATAGCTTAAACTCTTGCTTCATTGAATAATGGATGCGGGCTTGTACCGCAGACATTACTTTGAGAGTTCTTTCCAAGATTGCTAGGGTTGTACCTACTGGGGTATTCCCTGACATATCGGCAACTTTGAGATCGGATGCAGAAGCAAAGCGGCGACCTTCATCAACGATCTTATCAAGCAATCCAGCCAATACTAAAGATGGTTCTTTGTATGGCAACGGCATGATGTTGTCTTTCATCGTGCCACTTGGTACGTCTACGTCACGGAACTCTCCCGGTGCGATTGGGGTGTCGTCACCTTTAACACGCAATCCACGGGTCTTAAAGCCGCCCGGCAAGTTGGCGAGTGATCCGGCATCGACCAGTTGACGAAGAATAGAAGTACCAGACTTAGCAAAAGCGCCAATAAGATGAATGAGACCAAAGCAATAAAAGCCAAAGCCCGGTATATAACCATAGTGAACAAAGTGCTGACGCTTCTGATGGGTTTCATCTTCTGGGTTCCAGTTGCGGCGGATCGCTAAAACAGAGTTAGATCCTTTTTCGATTGTGACTACATATGGAAGAGCAATACCTGTTGGCTCGCCATCTTCATCTTTATGCTCGTAACCCGGAAGATCCAAGTTAACGTGCATTTCCAAAACTTTGTATCGGTCATCTGAAGTAGCACGGAAACCAAGCTTTTCGGCAATCTTTTTTTCTACTTCATCCAAAACATTATCGGGGGTACCAAGATCAATATCTCGGTAGAAACCCGCATTTTGTAAACGGAGCAAATCGTTTTCAGTCTTACGCATGACGTGAGTTACACGTTCTGCCGACTCAAGGTTAGAGGCGCCATAAGGAACAACGATGTCTTCTGCTGGTACAAACATAGAGACTTGACGCTCTAGTGATGGATCGTAGTAAACCTTTTTAAATGCGTTACCAGCAATACCTAAACTCCAAAGCATGCGCTCATGCTCAGGACGATACTCTTGCATTACATCGGTTAACTGATAATTCATGTCGGCCTGAACACGCTCAGATGCATCTTTTTTCTCTGGTGTTTCTTTGCCAATGATCTGCGTCTTTACAGGACCAGATGCTGGGAAAGTAGCCATCATGGTTTCTGCTTGGAACTTAACAACAGCTTCTGAAAGGAGTGGATGGTAAACGCCACAAGCGCCTTCCCATGGTTCAGTACGCTCTTCAATCTTCAGACCGAGCAGCTCTAAGCCGTCAACGTATGTCTGGATCCAATCTTTTCTGGAAGCAATATCGGAATCAAAATCACCAATTAAATCACCGGCAATTTGAACCAATTCGCTTTCGTTCATGTACTCAGCTAAGTTGGCGTCAAAGTCGTCTTCGCCTTCTTCAGTCGGTTCAATCTCAATTTCTAAACCATCTATACCAATGGTTACGGATTCTGGATCCTCGATTTCGATTTCCATCGCTGGGATATCTTCTCCTAAAGACTCTAGTCCTTCAGGGGCTTGGTATAGTGCTTTTTCAATTGGCATAGTGTTTCCTAGTAATACGCAGCTTTGCGTCTATAAAATTGTGGTTCGTCTTCTTCATCCGATGGCAATGAAATGAAACCGCCTTTTCTAAATCGAATTAGGGCTTGAGTGGAAGAGTCCACTAAGTCATCGTGATCCGAGTTTGGAAATGCCGCCATCTCTTCCATTACCTCATCAGCCCATCTAGTTCCCGGCGCCCATACTTTGCCGGAAGCAAATAAATCGGTTACAGAATTCAGTCGAGCTATCTTATCATTGCCACGAGTAGGTGTAAACTCTGATACAGGGATACCCATGCGTCTCAATTCAAATATTAGCGGGGCGCCAGACGCCTTAGCCTCTACGATAAACGCATCGGGTTCCCATTCTCTATACATGCGGATGGCTCTTTCCTTCAATTGAGGGAACTCCATCCGTTCTTTAAAAGCATCCAAGAGAATGATATTGGGGTCTCGTTCGTCTTCATCTTTGTAAAAGACTCCCCAAGTTGTGCAGGCAGAGTAGTCGCTCCGCTCATTCTTAGTAAACGCCGTATCCCAAGATTGGATGACAAATTGGCATTGTGGCGGTCTATCTTGCTCCCAAATTTTCCACCATTCTCTTTTAACAAGGGCGCCCTCTTCACTCGTAGGTTGCTGCTGATACTGCGCATTCCATTTGGAAACCGGCAATTCTTCTTTCAGAGCAAGCAATTCTCCCAAAGGCCAGAAGGCAGGCCATAGTGGTTTTTCGCTAGGCAATATCGCTGGAAAGTTAATGACTTCCCATTCATCTCCGTCCCGCTCGATTGAGGATTTTAAAATCTTTCCCGTTAAATCCCTCAGACTCCAACGGGTCATAACGACCACAATCGCACCGCCCGGCTGCAAACGCTGGCGAGGACCAGATGAATACCACTCATAGACTTTATCGTAAACTTCTGGATTCGTTGCCGCTATCGCCGCCTCTTGTTCCGAGTGAGGATCATCAATAATGAGCAAATCAGCTCCCTTACCTGTAACAGTACCGCCAACACCAATAGCAAAATAATCGCCATCGGCGTTAGTAGCCCAACGACCAGCAGCCTTACTATCAGACTTAAGAGCGACATTTGGGAAAATCTTTGAATAAATTTCACTTCCAACTAAGTTCCTCACTTTCCTACCGAAACCCACAGCAAGTTCTGCGGTGTTAGAACATTGAATAATCTTTTTATTGGGGAACTTTCCAAGGAACCAAGCCGGTAGCATATAGGAGGCAAACTCACTCTTGGTATGACGAGGAGGCATATTGATGATCAGTCTCTTACATTTACCTTCGGCAATCTCTTGGAACTTCTTTGCCATAATCTTATGGTGCGGTCCGTTTACAAAGCCGGGCCACATCTGGCGGACAAACTCCATAAAGTCTATTTGAGCTTTTTCCCTGTTTAGGGACTCGATATACTCGTGCGCCATCTGGAAGAACTCTTCCCGCTCCCCTACTGGTAGCTGCGCTACGATCTTATCAATATCCATCAGTCTCGATCTTATGAACCCGCATATAGGAAGGACGAATACTTCTCGCCATCCTTGGAACCATTTTGCAATGCCCTAGCTCTACTAGCTTCTTCATCGTCCGGTGGACATTCCCCCGCCCCCGGTCCCCCGTTATATTCATAATGTCATCTATAGAGGGCGCAAAGCCGTGCTTCTTCCACCACTTATCAATAATCCCATAGATGTAGGCTTGCTTCTCAGTCATTGATCTCTACTCTAGCAATGATGCTTTTATCTGTGTATGTCCATTGAATCTTATTAAGCAATTTACGGATATAGGCTTTTCGTTCGGCGGGCGTCATTTCGTAATATTTTTTCATATACCCCCCTACCCCTGTTGTTTTGAAACATCAAGGGGGTGCTTCTCTGTATCTGTTTCTTCCCAATCGGGATGAGATTTTTGTACCCCCTCCCCCTCTTCGTACCCATTTTTATCTGGCAACGTTGCCAGTTGACCTTGATTGGAGGCTTGAAATGCGGTTTTTGTTTCGGATTGTGATTGAGTGTTGGGATTACTATGTAGTAGGAGGGACCCGCCATCTTCAGCCAAGCGGGGGTCGCCCTCCGGTGGGGTCGCAGATACGGTCATTCGCTTAGCGGGTGCCGTTATCTCCGCCAATAGCTCCAGTTCCTCAGTATCCTCACTATCTATGGTGCGCATCTGATCGCCTAATGCTTTCTTAAGCTGCTCCATGAGTTCATGCTTAGCGCTCTCTGAATCTTTAATGATCTTCGTCTCAGTGCGAGCTACAAAAACCCCCAGTTCTGCCACCTGACCCAGTTTGCCCAGTGCTTGGATGCGCTCAGATGCCTTGCTTTTAGGATCTACTGCCTCTTTTGTCAGTTGTGAAATGACCAATGTCCTCAATTGAGCAGAAGAATATAGTTCGCTAAACTGTTTTGCCCTCTCTAGAGCCTCTATCTCTGCTTGAATTCTGCTATCTTTTGCCAATCGGCTAGCGTTATCGCTCATGGTCTTACGCTTTCCCTTATGGTTATACGCTTGTGAATATGCTTCCGTCTGTGTCATTCCCTCGACTAGATTCTTGGCAAATGCTCTCTGCTTATGGGTGAGCTTCCTTTTGCCTGCTAAGACAACATGAGCAGGAGTCATTTCTAGACTCTCTTTAATCTGTGCCTTGCTTAGCTTCTGTAATCGCATCTTGATGGGTATGAAATGGGAATAGGCATACTATATCACAACTACTGTATGAATATACAGCGCTTATATGGCTATGCTTTAGAACTAGGCAGACACTTACACTAGAGTAATGCTCTCTAGCTCTCTCTTATTCCCTACTGGAGAAGTATCCAAGCTATCCAAGATGGAACGATTGCGGGCTTTTAAATATCTCGCTATTGACTAGCTCATGCAGTGAGCTTGAGCATAAAAGCAACAGGGCAAACACCCGCTAAGCCTGTAAATATAAGACCTATACTTGAGTGAATTGTAGGGGTTTTGACTTCTACAAATACATGGTATAGAGTCTTACACATAGATCAATTGTGATCTTTTATATAGGAGCTTAAATCATGATCATTCAATTACACCTTACCGAAGAAGATAACGGAGTATTTTTAGGCGAATCCGTTATGCTCTGTATTAACTCAAATATTCCTGAGATCGCTAGCACTCCAATCCAATTTTGGGGAAACACTCGTCAAGAGGTTATTGATCAGGTCAAAGCCCATGCCCGTCATAAATACCCCAACAACGGGGCGGGAAATGGATATATCCGCATCGTCAAATAAGATCGAAACGGGCTAAAAACCCGTCTCAGCGTAATGCGCTGACTGATGAGATCAACCAACCGAGGAGCAATAAGATGCATATTAAATCTAAACAAGTAGTCGGAATGAAGTCGGGAAATGTTGGATGGGT
>JAUKPQ010062621.1:10814-24544 GCA_032273045.1 Chloridella minuta | reverse complement strand
GATCAAGGATGTGGGTGTAGTAATCTTTGATATCGGCGGATTTGAATCGATCCATCTCAAGAACGTAGTGACGCCTATCGGCATCCATACCTACCACAGCGATAGCGGTATAGTCAGAACGTAGCTTGGTAGAATATGAGAAGTCGACAGCAGCAGCAATATTGAGTCGGCGTCCCATGTAGTGCCAGTGTCGACCATCATACTTAAGGTAGCCGGAGTCGAAATATTGAAACTTGTCGCGCCCAATACTGGCAGAAGAAGAGTCATTGGGATCATTATAATACTGTGCTCTGAACTGAGTGGGATCAATATACTTGGCACGTTTCTTGGCAAGGATGTTCCGGTCGAATCCAAACTTACCGTGCGAGGTAATCTGAACCGGCCACAGGAACTGTCCGGTGCCGTCTCCTGCGTCTTCCACTTGGCGTTCAAACACCTCGTAGATTTTCTCAGGTTCCAACTCGTTGCCTTCTTCATCAGCAGGCGTGTACTCCATAGAGATCATGGAGTTGTAAAGGTCGATAGGGTGGTACCGGGTACCGACAGCAAGTTCCTTGGCGTCTGCACCTTCAATAGATGCCAGCAAGGAATACTGGCGATCTACTTTTTGCCGCCCTTCTTCCGTGTAAGCATTCTCCTGCACAACCACATCATCGAGTACAGCAAGATCGAAGTGTAGACCAGTAATCGACTTCTCAAGGCCAGCCACCATGATCGAGGGGTCACGAATACCATCAGCCACGCGCTTGGGGTGGTCAACGGCAATCTCGGAGTTAGTCCACTTCTTGCGCTTGCCCTCGTCTGTGTGTGTCATCTCTGGCCAGTAACGGCGGTAGATGGAGCTTTGCATAAGGTCCTTGATGAACCCAAGCTGCTTCTCTGCAAGGTTGGCGGTAGACGAAATATAGAGAACGCGAAGGGAAGGATTACGAGTAAGTTCCCACAGCGTGTAGAAAGCTGCAATTCGGGACTTACCGTGATCTCGCGGCATCAGGACAAGCTGGTGGTCTTTAGCGTCTTTCCGGCTCAGCCATTGACACAGTTCGATGTGCACGTGCCCAAAAACCTGCTTCGGGAAAATGAGGCGAATGAACGCCTCAAAATTCCCTTCAGCCATGACTCGTACGTCGTTCTCAGTGACCTCTACAGGAGGGGTCTCTGTGGGAATGCTAGTCTCGCGGATTTTTCTTCCGACCCGTTTTCGTGCGGGGGAAGGAGCGGTTTGACCGCTTGGATTGCATTTTGAGATTTCCGTATCCATTTTTGAGGGGGTTCCCATTAGCGTGTCCAACGTCTTTACCATCTCCTTTACGAGCCTTGCCAGCCTTGATCATCTTGCGTCGAGCCTTGTTTCGGCTAGAGCGTCTCTTGATCTGGGCAGGCTTAGCATTGTACTTCTTTGCAGCCCTTTTCTGGGCTTCAGTCATAGCCATACGTTAAAGCTCCTATTAGGTGAAGTTACCAACAGCTACAACGGACAAACTTGCCCCTGTTGTGATGCTCCATGCGCCTGAAGCAGAGGCAACACCGAGTTCAATATAGAAGGGAAGGGGTTCCAGAAGTGTGCCTCCAGCAAACACAACAATCGAGGTAGCTCCATCAATAATGGTAACAGCGCCCGGAGTCGTGGTTGCAGGGGTAACTAGGAGACCTCGCAAGAAGTCTCCTTTGCTACCAACACTTCCAAGAACCTGTCCTGTAACAGAAGCTGCTACAGTTTCGTAGGCTAGTCCAAGTTCTTTGAGGGTTGTACGCATTAGATTACACCGTAGCCGAGAACGGAGTTGCAGCAACACCGGAGATGACAAGGCAACCCCAGACAACCCAACGGTTAGTGCCCACATACTCAACTGTGAACGTTTCACCAACACGCACACCACCCGTTGTAGAGCGGTTAAGCGTAATGGTGTCCGAGGTGGAAGCAGTACCAAACGGAGCAAGTGCGCCAGTTGAGGTGTCAATGGTTTCCATAACACCCATCATGATGTCGTTGGCGTTAGCCACTTTCACAATGTGGTTGTTGGAAGTCGGGACAACGCTCACGGTAAACGTGAACTTAGTACCAATAGCCGCACCGTTGGGGAGTGCGGTAGTCGCACCAGCGGGCAGAGTTACAGTCGAACCTGTAAGCGTGTCGAGTTGCACGTATGCACCCGAGTCCGAGTTCAGGAGAGTCTTGGTAGAGCCCGACGCAATAGTCTTGTTTGCGGAGCCTGTAGGTTTTTCTTCGATACCGGCGACTTGCAGAACAAGTCCACGCATATCGACTTTACGGTTAATACCAGCGGGCATTAGTTAGTTCCTTTCATCCTTTGGAAGTCAGCATCAACGACACTGACAGACCGAGCCTGACGTTTAAGTTCACCCTCTACTTCCTTGGCGGTCGGGCGTCCCCGCTTCGGGCCACGGTCTTTGTTGTATTCACCGTTGGCAAGATACTTGTTAGCCGCTAACATCACGGCTTCTCCGGCGGCCCCTTCGGCAAGCACTCTGACTCGCTCAAGGGCTTCGGCTTTGAACATGGTGTCGATTTCTCTGTTCCATTGCTCGACGGCTTCCTTAAACCACGGAGCCATGGATATAACGTACTCAAAATGCGTAAAGCCATCGAGATAAAGTTGAGCAGCGCGAACACCGGTAGGGTCTTTCAATTTGAGGTAAAGGTCCCGGAATACGGGGCGAGGATCATCTTCAATCATTTTATCGTTGAGCCAGAACAAGGCTTGGTCCAGATCGTAGTCTGTCCGTTGGCTTTGCATGAGAACATCAGCAAACAGTCCCATTGTTTTCCAGACGTTGTTACGTCCCTTGAACTTGTTAGCCATTAGCCGATTCTCCAGTTAGTCCCATCTGAGTAGACGGGGATGTTGTTGGCACCACCACCAGCAACAATGCTGGCAAACGTGGTTGCGTTAGCGTCAGAGACAAAGTCTTTTGCACCTGCGCCAAGACCCGCAGCACTTCCAAGCGTAGCTACAGTCTTGGGCACAAACCGGGTTGGGCAACCAAAGGTGATCAGGGTCGGGGTAGTTGTAGACCTCTGAATACGCAAAGCGTTAGAGATGGCCGAGCCAGCATCGTTGGCAAGGGCCAGATAGAACTCTTGTGAGTCTGCTTGGAACTGCCAGTTACCTGAGTCCGCAGCCACACCTGTTTCGCGAAAAGCAACGTTAGGGGCCAGACCTTGGGCAATTACAGTACGAGCCCACAGTTGAAGAAGGGTGCTACCCGTCCCACCAATGGTGTGCGTTTCTGTGGCGCTCAAGGTAATGGCACCCGAAAGCGTCATTGCGCCAATGTTCTTGTTGGTTAGCGTGTCTGTGGTGGCTCGACCGACAAGCGTATCTGTCGAGGTTGGGAGGGTAAGTGTACCAGTGTTGCTGATCGTAGAGATGATCGGAGCAGTAAAGGTTTTGTTTGTCAAAGTAGACGTAGAAGAGATTGTTGGGATAGCTACGCCGCCAGCCGTTGGTGCAAAATCAAAGTTTGCGACACGCGACCCGTTGATAGTAAACGCAGTACCTGTTCCCGAAAGAGCAATAGCAAACGTCGAGCCTGCTGCATAAAAAATGCTGTTGGCTCCGGTAGTCCGCCCAAGAATCACATCTTGGCTAAAGGTGGGTTGCCCCGAGAAAGTTACAGTTCCGCTCAGCGTGCCAGAGAGAGTGGCACCGTTGATGGTCGGGGATGTGAGAGTTTTGTTGGTAAGTGTACTAACCGAAGAAATTGTATCAACAGCCACAGAGTTGAGCGTGAGGCTGGTTGCCAAGACATCAACGTTAGTAATCGTTGTGCCTGTCCTTTGGACGCGAAGCGCGTTTACAGCTCCACCACCACCATCAAGGTCAGCCTGCAAATACAAGTCGCCGCCCGAGGCTGCCAGATACCAAATCTTTTCGTTGGCCGGGCCATCTGTCTCGTTGAAGACCAGCGCCGGTGCCGTGTTGACAATTGCCGGGTTGGCTGTGAACGAGTAGGCGCCAGAGATACTTTGGCCTTGGTCTGTGGTCACGACCGGATGCCCCTCGATGGAGAGCACGCCGCTGCTCGCGCTCAACGTGTTGGCGGTTGCGTGACCAAGCTCAATCGTGGAGCCGACAATAACCTTGCCGCCAGTTGTGATGTCGGTACCAAAGGTCGTAGCACCGGGGAGCTGTCTTAGAACGTGCTGGGTACCCGTACCGTCCCACACGTTGATGTCAACATAGTCTGTTGTGTTTGGTGTGCCAATCCACGGCTTGTTTGCGTTGATGCCAGTAGTTGGCATGTCGATAATGCCAAACAGCCTGACGTCGTTTTTGCCACTATCGTAAGTGAAGTCTACGGCGTGGCTAGCACCACCCACGTAGGCATGTGCTGACACAATGGTAACGTTTTCACCTATTGTGCCATCACCAAGACGAAGTCCAATAGCATCAGCCTCGCCCGCAGATTTACCCCCTAGGAAGCCACCCCAGAGTTGCGCGGGTTTGTTGACAATGACGTTAGCCGCACCAGCAAACGACGCATAGAATCGCCCACCGATCGCTTGAGTGTATTGCCCTTCAACTTTGAACTGGGAGGTCTTGGCTCCCTCACCGTGCGCGTCAATGAACGTGCCACCGTAAGCAGACGTGTAGATTGCGTGGCGGTTGCGGATACCGGTCGACGCATCGTTCCAAGCGTGGATGTGCGCGAACTGAGAAGCACCGTAGTCTTCAATCCTGAAGCCGTCATACGTGTTGTCAGCGTCTTGACCAGAGTTGACAATTGTGGCGTGCGTAACAATGGAGTCGTGCGGGCCTTTGAACCACCACCCGTGTTGACCAGTTGTGTCAATACGAACGTTGTCGAATCGGCCTTCCATGCCGAACTCGTCGCTACCAAAGGAGTACCATTCTGTACGGATGCCGTAGTCGTTGGCGTTTCGGACATAGACATCCTTGAGACGGAGCCTTTGGCCGTACATGGAGATACCAGAACCAGCCGTGTTGTTGGTTCGGTTACCGTCAATTGTGACGCCTTCAATAGAGACGTTCTCGGTACCCGCGTCCGTGTTGGTCCCAAACAGGGCTAGGGAGTTGAGACCAAGAATGGCATCTGCGTTGGTGCCAGAGCGGAGCGTGATGATCGAAATGTCCGGGCCTTGACCCTTGAGCACCATGTTGCTCGACAGGGTGATTGTACCCGAGTTTGATTCACCTTCCGGCATGTTCAAGATGCCGGTACCTTGTGCCGTGATGTAGCTGGACCACGCTGCGGTGTCCGAGGTTGCACCATCAACCGCGCCACCAAAATCCCTGACGTTCATCAGGTCAATAAACCGCGAAGCCATCGTGCGGGCTGTCGAAGCCCCGGTGGCTGTTACAGTTGTAGCGTTGAGGACGCCTGCGCTGGGGGTGCCAAGGTTAGGTGTGACAAGGACCGGGGATGTTGCAAAGACAAGCGCACCCGTGCCCGTCTCGTCCGTGATGGCGCCCGCCAAGTTAACCGACGTCGGTGTAGCAAGGAACGTGGCTACGTTAGCGCCAAGCCCCGAGACGCCCGTGGAGATGGGCAACCCTGTAGCGTTGGTAAGTGTGCCAGACGTGGGTGTGCCAAGGATAGGCGTGACAAACGTAGGCGACGTGTTGAAGACCAGCGAGCCTGTGCCGGTCTCGTTGGTTACAGCAGTTGCCAAGTTAGCAGACGTCGGTGTGGCAAGGAACGCTGCAACACCAGCAGCAAGGCCGGAAACGCCAGTAGCAATAGGCAAGCCCGTGGCATTGGTGAGGGTAGCGGACGCTGGTGTCCCAAGGTTAGGAGTAACCAACGTGGGGGACGTTGCAAACACCAAAGCCCCTGTACCTGTCTCATCTGTTACAAGAGAGGCAAGGTTGGTAGAGCTGGGTGTTGTGACAAAAGTGTCAAACCCTGATGCACGTGTAAGGGCAGCCCACGACGTAAGGTCTGAGTCCAGAGGCTGGAGACCCGACGTAGAAATAAACTTTGTAAAGACAAGGGATGTCGAACCGATGGTCCCACCGACAGTTGCTGTCGAGGCAAAGATCGTGTTGCCGTTGACCGTACCCGCTGTAACAGGAATAAGCGCACCAAGGGTCTCTGTCCAGATATCCATGTCCGTTGCCCGCGCCCACGCGCCAGCAGCAGAAACGTAGATGCCGTTCTGGGTGTCGGTAGTCTGGTTCTTGACTAGAACACGAGAAGCAGACGTCAAGACGCCGTCAATGGTTTGTTCACCAGATAGCGTGATGTTTGCAGTCGTAGCTGTAGCCACCGCAACCTTGACAGCCGTACCCGACGCAAAGGCATCGACATAAGCCTTGTTGGCTGCATCAGTGGCGGAGACCGGGGTAGCCACGACCACAGGATTTGTAAAGGTCCACGAGCCGGAAGCTGTGGGTGAACCTGCGATGGTGCCAGAGATTGTGGGGCCAGCAATAGTGGGAGACGTGCCAAATACAACATCGCCCGTTCCAGTCTTGTTTATCAGGAGGGCGGCAAGGTTTGAACCTGTAGGCGTAGCTACAAATGCATCAAAGTTCGCAGCGCGGGTAACCGTAGCCCACGACGCAAGATCAGCATCCCACCCTTGGACAGTCGACCCGATGTTGGACGGGAGCAGGACAGCAGCCCCGTTAACCGTCAAGCTGGTCGCCAAGACGTCAACGTTTGTGATCGTGGTGCCGGTACGCTGTACACGCAAGGCGTTGACAGCAGAGCCCCCAGCGTCTATATCCGCTTGGAGGTAGAAGTCGCCACCTGAGGCAACTAGGTACCAGAGTTTCTCATTGAGCGGCCCATCAATCTCGTTGAAGGTCAGGGCAGGTAGTGTGTTGGCAATAGCCGGATTGGTTGTGAACGTGTAGTTACCCGAGATGTTCAGGTCCTCGGTACCATCCAGCCCACCACCCCCGCCTCCACCACCACCTGTGATTACGGCTTCTGCGATCTGGGTATCCACGTATTCCTTGGTAGCAGGTTCGTGGTCCAGAATAGGTGTAAGGAGATTGAGGACCCGCTGGGAGTTCATATCCAGCGGAGCAGTCATGTAGTTAGGAGACGAACCGTCCCTTGACAACGTGTTCTGGAACGCAGCCTCGATCTTGTCGAGGTGCGAGTTGATCTTGGCAATACCAGTGTAACTGGAATTGATTGCTGTCAGTTCATCAATCTTTGACATCAATTATGCTTTGTAGTAGAGTTCGACGATGTAGCTATCCAGCGTAAGAGTTTCAGCTGCACTTGTTAACTGCCCAGTAAATGTGATATCTTGGGCAACAGCCGTATTGATTGTCCCGGTATAGACGGGGTTGCCAGAGCCACCATAAGATGTACCAAGACTGGCGGATGATCCGACTTGTGAAGCTGCGTTGTTTCTGTTGGAAATGAGACGTTGTGTAAATTGTGCCGCTGTTGTTGTTTGGGTTTGGTTCATGAAAAGACTTCCACCGTGGCGGGAACGTATGGTCTTGGTGTTAGCAGAACTTGGGAAAGACCAGACAGAGGTAACTCGTATCCAGCCATTGGCTCCCATAGCCCCCGCAGGGATGGTAACCGTAGCCAGAGTTGTTTCTACGGTTGTGCCTGTAACCGATGAGGCAACTCCAGATGAGGCAATGACCACTGGACCAACGATGCTGTTGGCATACCCAAGGACCAGCCTGTCCACATATTCCTTTGTGGTAGCAGAGTGGGCCAGTGTCGGCTCTGCCAGATTGATAACTTGGTTGGAGTTCATGTCGAGGTTGGCTTGCATCTCATTTGGAGATGATCCATCCAGAGACAACGTGTTCTGAAGCGCCGCTTCTATTTTACCCAGATGGGCATTAAGCTTAGCAGTTCCAGTATAGCTGGAGCCAATAGGAGTCAGTTCATCAATTTTGGACAAAGCTTTCCTCTTTGGCTTGAATTTTGTTTTGAGTCGATCCCTATATACAGAACCAACCGTTGGTTCAACCAGAGGATCAAGCTGGATGTACAGACAACCAGCAGCCGACCGGCTGCCTTACACTCAAGAGCGCATCCCTGTAAGTAGGGCCTAGCTGTCTGTTGTGTGGTTCTTGTTTTGAATATAATATATTATATCACATTTTTATCCAAAAGTCAATAGGCAATCTGATAAAGAGACCGACAAAAGAGAAACATTAAGCAGATGCGCCGCCCCTCGGGTTTTGTCAAGGGAGGTTTAGACGTGCAGCCCAATATTCTGAAAATTTCTTGGAGAATTTATGAGCGCGTCACATGCACAGAGAAGGCACCCCGCGCCCCCCGTGCCTACCCCGCATTCATTCTATCTTGCCTCACCTTGGGGAAAGCAAATCACAATCGCGTTACCGGATTCCGTGTTATAGTATAACATAACGTTAGCAGGCACACATGATTGACAGGTTACACATATGCTACGTGTGTAACTTGAGCGTTGATCCCATTCGCTTAATCCCTATCGGGTTAGTAGAGTATCGAGCGTGTTACATCTGTAGCATTCACGTTACAACTGTAGCTCAAGCCCAGTCCGCGTGTGGCATGATACTTGCTAGGTATCATCCGTCTAGTGTGAGTTTTTCTAACCCACTTGGAACGAAAGACCTCTTTTGTTCCCCTTTAGTTCATGCCTCTAGAATCGCCCCTGATAGGCCGCACTCGCGAGTTTCCATCTTTGGTCATAGGGGTAGCGGGAGGGAGGAAGATCGCGATATGGAGCGATTGGCATGGTTCTTGCTACGTGCGCGTTGCGCGTTCTCCTCACCCTGGCGTGGTGTGATAGATGCCTAGGGTAGTTGCATATGCAATCACGTTCTTGTGATTAGACTTCGGGGTCGGGGTATGAGATGACTTGGGGGTCGGGAAGGAAACCCTCTGCGCAAGCGGGGGGACGGCCCGACTGTGTGGAGTTGTCGCCGCTCCCAAAGGAGGCGACTAGCCGGGGGAAATCCCGGCGGGGCCCGACCCGTAAAGCGGACAGGCGACTAGGCGCCTGAGTCAGAGGGGCAAGGGCTCCTCACCCTAGAGAGCTACTCATAGCGGCCATATCTCATGCCGCACGTATGGTGGTCGGTCCTAGTACCGGGTGAGGCAATGAAGCGGGGTTCCGTGGATTGCCAGTAGCTCAAGAACAAGGCTGGCATAAATCCGCCCCCTTTAGCAGAGGGGAATTAGTCCCGAGGCGCATGGCGTAAGCTAGTGTACAGGATACAGTAACAGACACACAAATTGTGTGTTTTGAGGGAGCTATAACTATGTCTAGACTAACCCTATTCAATCTCATTTGCCTTGGTGTCGTGCTCTTTTGTCTCGCCCGTGTGGTGACGCAATGACGAAACGACTCGGCAAATTTGAACGCAATCAAGCAAAGCTAGGCGCCGCATGGCGGGCAAGCAAGGCTAACGATAACCTCAAAATTCCGTTGCGTGAGGTTGTCCGACATAGCGATATCGCTAGTCCGATGGACCCCGCAACGCTGCAATCCAAGGGAGCACGTGGCGGTTTCTCTCCCTTTGGGTCGGCTCGCAAGGGCCATCAATCAACCGCATCTAAACGGTTTGGCAACCGATAAACTATCACGCCTTTGACTACCAACGCTCATGAAAGGGCAAGTTATGACTGACCAAAACACGGTTAAGGGTTTCCGCAAGTCTATCGCCAAGATTGGCGCGATGTCGGGTGCACTTGCGGCGCTTGTGCATGAAACGGCCATTGCGATGGCTGAACATGCAAAAGAACATGGCGACATGACGCTTTTCGTCGACCTGTACAACGCATTGCATACGTCACAACGGCGTAAGGCGTTCACGGCGTGGCTCTATGACTTCACGCCTATTCGCCTCAAGATCAAGGACGATATCGCCCTTGCGAAAGGGTCGGCGATCCTCAAGGCTGATTCCAAAATGTTCAAGCCTTGGGATTTGGACGGCCTGCGAGCTGTCACGTACTGGGACTACACAAAGGAGGCAAATCCCTCCTTCCTCACGTCTGACGCCTTGATCAAGATGGTTGAACGCATCGGAAAAACCATTCAACGCAACATTGACAATGGCACACTTGGCGATGACGTTGACCCTGCGGCGGCGCTTGACTATGCCGCGCGTCTCGCGAAAGTTGGGCATGTCGGCCTGAAAAAGGTGGTTGAGCCGAACCACTAATTCCGGACTACAACTGTAACATCGAAGCCCCTGCCCTTAGTTGGGTGGGGGCTTTTTATTTACGTGCATATCTATCACACATTGGGCCACGATGGCCCATTCAAAGGGGATTGAAATGAAGTCAAGCTATAACGATGACTACATGCACAAGGTTGTGTTGCTTGCTCCAATGCTGGGCAAGAATACCCCTAACACGTTTCAGCCTATTGTGCTGGGATTGTGTGCGTCCAAGGCTGATGCAATTCGCTATCAGGCCGACGCCGAGCGTCGCTACTCGAAGCGTCCGGGTCGGATCATGATCGTATCCCCCAAGAAAGAAGCAGCCTGAGCATGTCAACAGTGTTCTGGTGCATTGGCGCGCTCGCATTCTCTTGTCTGCTGGCGCTGTGGACGTACAACATGGGCCACAAGGACGGCTATTACGAAGGGCTGTTTGACGGCAAGGACGAGGGATAGGTGCAGACCTATACCCTGTATTACAAGATAGGCGGACGTATGCGGAAAACCCAAGTTTATGGGGAATACCGTATGCGTTCGCTTATGACTGTAATCCACCACAAACATAAGACGTCATGTTTGTTCGTGGTTGGCGCAGAGTTCAACTCAACCCCCATTTAATGTGGAGCTAGAGCCTTATGTCTATCACACTTTCTGTCTGGCGCGGAGTTGGCAACCCTTACGATAAGGTGGGCAACGAGCAGGCAAAGGAACACAACAAGCCTGCGGGGACGTGGGATTCCATCACGTATCCCGTGGACAAGCGCAAGAACGCCGAGCGAGCCTATTCATCGTTCGTGGCACAAGGCTTCGTGGCTGAGATGGTGCTCCCCAAATGATCACACCATTCCAAATAGGCTATGAGACAGCACGCCTCGTTTATTGGGGTATGCTGTCCATCTTTTCGTATCCGAGGATCGACTCATTCGACCTCGAACAATGGCGTGAGTTCGTGCGAGGCGAACGCGCATTCAGGGAGACTCTGTAGTTGGAGCAAATGGCATTTGTAGGGTTGATTGGCTTAGCAGTCGTCACCCTCATTTGGGTAATCTATCACGCTGCACAGAACGCTGGAAAAAATGAGGCCAAGGCCAATGAGACTACGACCGAACTCACCCGCGTTATCGCGGAAGAACAATACCAAGACGGACTCGAACAAGCCTCCCGTGAGGCGGCAGATCGTGCAATTGATGCTGGCATTCACGCTGGTCACGCTCCTGATGATCCTGAGCGCCTGCCAGACGCGGTACGTGCCCGTATACTTAAGCCGTAACGAGGCTTGGGTGCTGCGTCAGGAGGCTTGCCGTGGTTTGGGCGGGCCTCCTATCACCGAGGAACAATACCGCACCAACGAGGCTCTGAGGGACTACGTGTTTGCCCTTGATGCCAAGTGGGTGGCGTTTGGCTGTGATGAGGGGGTGTGACAACCCGTCCCTTGACAGATTTGAAAAATCGGGTATAATAATAGTAAGAGTTCCGCCCAGATGTATACCTATAGAGGAACAACAAACCAGCAATGAACATCCCTCCTAACCTGTTGAGAGTGGATTGGGATAGGCAGTCGTTAAGCCTGCTTACTCCTGAGCAAAGAGTGAGATACCATGAACAAACCAAAGAAGCTCGTGAAGTCTGGAAGCAAAAGGCAGCAATCTATGAGCATTGCTCAGGTCAAGCCCTTATTCGTGGGAAGCACTCTTGGAGGGAGCTTGAAACCACGACAGCTGCTCATTTCATGGTCTACCAACAAAAACTATGGTCCGTGCTCATGTCGATTCGTGTCGGGAAGGGTTAAGCCATCACAAGTAAGGGGACTAACTTGAAGTTTCAGGTCGGCAAGAAATACAAGCAAGATGGGAAGACCCCTAGGGTTTTTCGCTGCTTAGGTGTTGTTGACACGGCAATTTACGGGGATTACGTCGTCCTTGAGGACACAGGCGGTAACCGCAAGGTTAACGGGTATTATCTCCAAGACATTGAACGGAGTGACGTCGGCCCGTTTACTGAGTGGTCTGCGCCCGTCTACCATAGACGTGTGCTTGTATGGGTGAGGCCCGTGTCAGGTCCGGTGTTTACATCAGTCTACACTGAACAAGAATGGGAATCACGGAGCGACAGACCTAACAGGGGTATGGCGCAAAGCTGCAAGATCATGCATTGGCAGATTGTGGACTACAGGGAAGACTGACTTGAGATACGTTATCGGGGTGCTTGTCACCCTCTATTGGGTCGCTGTGTCGATGGGTGCGCTCATTGTCTTCATGGAGTTGGGTCCAACCGTCAACAGGTACAACTCATTCCTAGCCAA
Organism: Chloridella minuta; assembly: GCA_032273045.1. Lineage (NCBI taxonomy): Eukaryota > Xanthophyceae > Mischococcales > Pleurochloridaceae > Chloridella > Chloridella minuta. The sequence goes on along the minus strand of JAUKPQ010062621.1, from coordinate 12,121 downwards.
TCTGTGGCTGGTGGTTGGGTGTGTCATCTTCCTTTTCTGGGCTGTCTATGCCATTGGGCGAGCAGCCGCTAACACTGTAGACATGTTCATCAACCCGGAGTATGAAGCCTAGCATGACCAAGAAGGCTCCGCGCTTCAGGAACCAATTTCTTGAAGACACCATCGGCACAGTCCAGAAGTACTTGGGTGCACAGGATGGGCCACCAACAAGCAATAACTATCACGGATGTTACCACTACCTGAGAAACAAGCGGGCAGGTGTTTCCGTCTGCTATGCTAACCTCCAGTATTGTTCGGACTTCAAGTCTGCTGACCACGACTGGTTCTGGATGCCCCCTTCGTGGCTTGAGAAGGCACACAACGACGATGTTGAAGCCAACATCAGGTATGTGCGTCAGACCATCTTCCATGAGAACAGCCCGTGGAAGCCGATCACTGACCTGTTCACCGCTCAGTTCGAGGGTTACGATACCCTTGACGACAAGGCTGAACTTGTCGGGCGTTGGGGCTGGGTGTTCGACAAGAAAGGCGTCACGGACAACCTTACCTTGGACAAGATCGGCTCGTTGCTGATCTTCTGGCGTCAAGCCTATGAGTTCAAGTGGGTTCGTGAGACCTTGGAGCACGTCACCAAGAACTTCCCTGAGATCAGCCATAACTGGGCTGTCATCTTCACGTCGATGCACCAGCGCAACACCAAGGGCAAGCGTTGCACGCCCGAGAACTCAAACCACCAAGCATTCCAAGATCACGAGAATGGTTGTGCTGTGTGGTATTGCAAGGGCTCAGTCTCTGCTGACCCCGGCAAGGGGTGGACTAAAGGTTGTGGCCCCGATACTTGGCGTGGCAAAACCTCCAACATCTTCTATACCAAGTGCAATATTCCTCCTGATCTCCGTATTCCCATTGAACTTACACGGGGCAATGATGATTGGTCGGAGTCTGATCTGCTGACTAACTACGACAAGCATCTGCTTTGGATGTGGGAAAACAAAGGTAAGCCGTATGTCGGATAAGAAACTGCAAGTATACATCGAGGGCGGTGACCGCAATTACTCCGTCCTTGCTGCCTCCTTTGGTGACGAGTGCCTGCTTCCTGAAGAAGCAGACATTGTCATCTTCACAGGGGGTGCAGATGTATCACCATCGCTGTATGGTGAGAAAGAGCTAGCCTCCACTCACGTCAACCCTGAACGTGATCGCCATGAAGTGTCGCTGTTCCAACGCCTGCGACGTGACGACAAAAAGCGCGCCTATGTCGGCATCTGTCGTGGGGGGCAATTCCTTAACGTCATGAACGGCGGGTC
>JAUKPQ010062621.1:0-10804 GCA_032273045.1 Chloridella minuta | reverse complement strand
GCTTTGGCAAGACGTCAAGGGGCACGGTGCGGACCACTATGTCCAAGACAACACCACCAAGATCATCTACAAGTGCTCGTCGACTCACCACCAGCAGTTCCGAGCCCCTACCCCTGAGGTCAATACGCCATACCGCATCCTTGCTGTGGCGCTTGACCAACAGATGAACATACGAACCAAGACGGAGAAATTCACCCCAAGTCCTGCTCCCTCACACGATGGGATGGACATTGAGGCGATGTGGTATCCGGGCACTCGCACTCTTTGCTTCCAACCCCACCCTGAGTTTCCGGGGTACCCTGAGTGCAAGACGTTGTTCCTCCGCTACGTTCAAGACTACGTTATCCCATCGCTCACGAAGGAAGCAGTTTAATACATGTGTGGACTAGCAGGCGTTGCCGGTGACCTTACAAACAAGGATACCGATGTTATGCGGGACTTGGTGCATTTCTCCCAATCACGTGGGGCAGATGCAACAGGGCTTGCGACCTACCACATCAGGACCAAGGAAGCACAGCTGCACAAGCTTCCCATTCCATCGTCTGTGTTCCTCGACTCACGTCGTGTTGATCGTATGCTCTCAGCCTCCGAAGACGTGATCATGGCACACACGCGCAAGTCCACGTACCACGGCAAGTCGTTGGGCTCGGACGCTCACCCGTTCTGGCACAACAGCCTGATTGGCGCACACAACGGGTCCATCCCCGCTCACGCCCTCAAGGATTTGCCGCACTCGTTGCTTGGTGCGATTGATTCCGAGACCTTGATCTACAATATCTCCAAGGCTGGGGCTGACGTGGTTATCCCCAAGTTGGCGGGTGCGTGGGCGCTGTCGTTGCTCGACACTGAGAAGCAGAAGCTCGGCTTCATTCGTAACAAGGAACGTCCCCTGCACTTCGCCATGTCCAAGGGTGGGAAGAAACTCTATTGGGCATCCGAGGCAGGCATGCTTTGGGCCGTCCTTGATCGTCACGGCGTCGAGACTGAGGAAGCTTGGCCTGTCCTTGCTGCGGTTGATACCTTCTACGAGTTTGATCTTGCTTCCGGGAAACCCATTGGGGAGTCTTGGACGCAGTTCAAGCTGGAGGGTAGGAAGGAGGAAAAAAAGCCTCAGGGTGGTACAACGGGGTATGGCGTGGCTATTCCCCTATTGACGGATCAGAGGAAGACGAAGCAGAAGCCCGTTTCCAACGGGGGTTCTGGTCTTGAGGGTACGCTCAAGCGTATCAAGGGACTAGAACTATCACTACTCCAGTTCAACTTCGCACGCCAAGCCATCTGGCCCAAGAACCAGAAGGCACGGTTTGGTTCCTTGATGCTGCAAATCATGTGTGCGTACAAGGATTTGGAAAACCTCATCGAGGCTAAGCCTAAAGATGATGACTTCCTGCCTAACGTGCAGATGACACGTGGTGAGTTCAAGGAACTGTACCTCAAGAGTGGTTGCTGCTATTGCAACGACAACTCTGTTGACGACGAACACGCAGAAAAGTACGAGCACTCCAAGACGGGCGATGTCCTTTGCCCGTCGTGCGCCGAAGACTCAACCCTCCGTGCCCTGTCTGGGCTTCCTGAAGTGAAAGAAGAGCCTATTACATGCAACTGAAGATCGGCTGTGATCCTGAGTTTTTCCTCATGGACTCCAAACGCAATAACGCCTACACCTCCGCTCACGACCTGCTCCCCGGCACCAAGGAGAATCCTTACAAGGTCAACAAGGGCGCTGTGCAGGTTGACGGCGTAGCGTGCGAGTTCAACATCGACCCCGCCAACACCGAGGATGAGTTTGTTGACAACATCCAGACTGTTCTCGGGGAGCTTCGCAAGATGATTCCTGAGCGTTACGGGTTTGTGTTCCGCCCGGCCATCATGTTCGAGCCCTTGTACTTCAAGAAGCTCCCTCGCGTTGCTGTCGAGCTGGGCTGCACGCCTGACTTCTCCGGCTATACGTTTGAGGCCAACCCTCGTCCTGATGGCGACGCGACCACCATGCGTACAGCATCTGGTCACGTTCACATCGGCTGGCGTGACCCGGTTGATACCGAGATCACACGTGAGCAGCATCTTGAGGCTGGGCGTGTTGCTCGCAACCTCGATCATTTCCTTGGTGTGCCGAGCCTGAAGTGGGACTCTGATCGCAAGCGGCGTATGCTGTACGGCAAGGCTGGCTGCTATCGCCCCAAGCCCTACGGTGTTGAGTATCGCACACTCTCCAACCGCTGGCTGTCGGACGAAAGCCTCATGCGTACTGTGTATCGAGGCGCTGTTGAGGGTACTCTCAATTACTTCGAGAAGGGTCGCAACTGTGCATTCATGCAGGAACGTCCTGAGAAAGTCTTGGAGCTTCTCGGTTAATCATGGTCACCGTTAACGAACGCTACGGTGGGGCTGGTGGCCTCATCCGTGAGAAGATGTCACACATGCTCGCTTGCTACAAAGGCGAGTGGATTTTTATTGGCTCTGTGTCTGTTTCAGGCAATGCCGAGTATTGGCCTCTCTCCCGAGGGTATATTGGCGGCGGTGGTGGTGACATCTTCAACCTCGCCAATACTGATGTGAACGATATCAAGTTTGCCGAGTATCCTCTTGGGTTCGGCAGACACGATGGAACTCTTTACTACGTCTCGCGTGTACCCGTTCGCAAGAACAGGTTCGGCTTGCGTGGTGACAACATATCGTTTACTCCCATTGACGGCGTAAGGGGTGATCGTGACGTTGCCTTGTTTGATCAGGCGCTTCACAACCACGTGCTTGAGAACATCTTGAAGGGTGTGCACCCATCTTTCGGAGAGGCTCGGGCTATTCTCAGGGCCGGTGCGAAGGATGCGTCCTTTGACCGGGACTTTGCTCTTGTACGGGCTACCCGGTACGTGGCCAACCTGTTCTACAAGACTGACGTATGTGGGGAGGTTTCCCTGCGTGATGAGTCTGGGGAGCTTTACCCCAGCTTTGATCACCTCCAAGAGAGGCTGGTCTATTCGTGCCGTGTCCCTACCAACTTTATTCAGAAATCGGCTTAAGCTCATGTTCAACAGAACTGTTCTGTCTACAGAGTTTCTTAACTCTCCTGTCTCACGCTATGCTGGGCAATCAGCCTATGCTGCCTCCTCCGAGGTAGGTCTTGAACTGGAGCTTGAGGGCTTTGGCGCAGAGATGATGGGTGCCCATGCGGGTGGTCCCGGTACTTTCTGGACAGCCCACCGTGACCCGTCCCTCATGGGCGATGCTGTCGAGCTTGTCCTTGCACGACCGCTATCCCGCAAGGACGTCACGAACAAGGCGCTCCCTCAGTTCGTGAAGCTCAAGAATGAGCAAGCATTCAAGCCCGCCTTGAGCAGCCGCTGTTCTCTTCACGTACACATGGACTTCTCACACAAGACTATGTACTCGTTGATCAAGTTCATCACCCTATATGCCTTGTATGAGCCCTACTTCTTTGAGTCTGTCGGGCGCGAGCGCAAGGGCAACCACTTCTGTCTGAGGCTCACCGACGCATACAAGTACGTCAGGGACGTCTCTCAAGGCTTTGCCAAGGGGTCTCTTGGCGAGGTAGGTGGTGAGGGTGTGCGCTACATGGCCCTCAATCTTGCGGCCCTGTTCAAGTTTGGGTCGGTCGAGGTCCGCTTGCATGAGGGCACAGCAGATGAGGAGGCTGTGCAGCGTTGGGTTGATGTTCTGTTTGAGCTTGTCGACCTTGCCAAAGACAACTTCACCATGACCCCCTCTGACTACATCTACCAAGTCTCTGGCAAGGGGCTTAGAGAGTTCACCCAAGAGTATCTGCCCAAAACGTGGGAGTTGATCAAGGTTAACTATCACGATGTTTCCGACCGTATCGGTATTGAGGTTGCACAGGACTTTGCGTTCTGTGCTGATTGGTCTCAAGCTCCAAAGGAGGCTGTGGCAATTGGAAAAAAGCCCGAGTACGACGGCAGGGATGATTGGTTGGTTATGCCCAAACAGGCAGCGGAACAAGCCTATATCAACGCTTTGAAATTGGCAAAACAGAAAATCAGGTTTCATGTTAATCCGATCCCTGAGCCCTTTGGTGACATGGAAGAAGAGGAAGGTCCGTTTTGATCCTGCGTAGTAAACTCGTTATTCTCCCCTACAAGCGAGCCTCTGAGGGGGCTCGTATCCTTTCTCGCAAGCTGGGCATCCACCGTATGCCTGACCCCGGCTTGCTCAGGGGTGGGCACCACGTGATCAACTGGGGCAACACCAAGTGGGGTGTGCCAGTTGCCTGTCGTGTCTACAACAAGCCTCAGTATGTAGCCATCGCCATCAACAAGCTGCTAGCCTTCCAAGCTATGCTGGCAGCAGGTGTTCCGATCCCTGAGTTTACCACTGATCCGGGTATTGCCATGGGCTGGAAAGGTTCCGTTGTCTGTCGCACCAAACTGATGGGTACAGGTGGCGACGGCATCGTCTTCAGCAAGAATGCTGTTGACATCGTCCCGGCAAAGATGTATACTAGATATGTGAAGAAGTCCCGAGAGTACCGGGTTCACGTATTCCAAGGTAAAGTCATCGGCTACAAGCGCAAGGTCAAGCACAAGGACCGGGAAGTCAAGGATGCTCACATTCGATCACACGACAATGGATACGTCTACATTGTTGATCCTCAAAACCCACCCAGCCAATCCATCCTTGATGCAGCGGTTAAAGCTCTCGCTGCCCTTAATCTGGACTTTGGGGGTGTGGACATTGTGTGGACCAAGAAAGACGATAAAGCTTACGTCCTCGAAGTCAACACAGCCCCCGGTATGACCGACATGACTGGCGACTGGTATGCTCAAGCGTTTAAGGAGAAGTATAAGTGAGGGCTTGGATGTATGATAAGAAGGGCCGAGGTGACTCAGGTAATCTGAGCACAGCCCTATCTATTGACCCTGAGACCAAAGAACTCAAGTACGAAAACAATGCCCGCCCTCGTGTAGGTGTCGCCATGCGGGTAGGGTCACTCTATGCCCGTTCTTACCACTGTCAGGATTGGTGGCAGACAACCTTGATTGAAGAGATCATCAAGGACACCCCTGAAGAGGTAATCTTCAAGACACGTTCTGGTTCTATCTACACATGGAGGATCATAGACTGAAGCTATACCGCCTACAACCACGCTCCGGGTTCAAATACGGGGCTCAAGCCTACGACGTGTACACCTATGACGTAGATGACAAGGGGGGGACCTCCAATCCTCACCTTGTCGCTTCGTTTGTAGCCCACCGTCCGGCTCAGGATTACGTGAACCACATGAATGGTTTACAACAGTATTACAGCCAACAAGAAGAAAAGTAAAAACATGCGCTGTTACATTTGCGACTCAGAACTTGATGAAGTTCAATTTGACGAAAACAACAAGGCCCTTCCGTGTGGCTCTTGCCAAGAAGTGATCGCTGACACCCTCGCGGACTTCGAGCAGGAGGAGCAAGACTGATGGAACTCATCCTGATCATAGCCGTTCTCTGGCTGCTCTTCACCAAACAAGACAAAGATGCAGGTTGAACCTGAAGACCTGAAGCGCACGATCCAAGATATCATGACCAAGAAGAAGCGTTGTGAAGACGCTTTGAATAGTCCTGACGTCTCGGATCGTGTCAAGGTCCGCGTGCTTCAACCTGAATACACCATCCTAGGTCTCGCTTTGGAAGGAGCCCACACATTATTCAAGAAAGACCCCACCAGAAGGGACGTTTCCTTCGCCACGCCACCTGCTCAGACTGTGGTTCCTCCGACGGACTAAGTCTGTACGACGACGGACATACTCATTGCTTTGTCTGTTCCAAGACGACGCAAAACTACATCCCACCAGAGGAGAAGAAGATACAAGCACCACCCCCTAATACCGAGAAGCGTGCACTTAAACCTGTGCCCTCAGAGTTCTCCGCTCTCGAAGATCGCCAGCTTTCCCAGAAGACAGCCGAGGTATACAAGTTTGGCTACTATGGCGATGGACCGTTTGTCCACATGTACCCCCGCTTCCGTGCAGGCAAGCACGTAGCCAACCAGTTCCGCCTTCGTGGTAAGAAGGACTTTCGCTTTGAAGGGACCACCGAGAAGATGGAACTCATTGGCCAGCACGCTTTTGAAGCTGGCTCAGCAAAGGCCATAACTATCACAGAAGGGGCCTGCGACGCTGGTGCAGCCTTCGAGCTTCAAGGCTCCAAGTGGCCTGTTGTCGGTGTTACGTCGTCTGGCTCTGCACGTAAGGAGGTCATGGACAACTACGAGTACCTGAACTCATTCGAGCGTGTGGTCATCTGTCTGGATTCCGATGAACCCGGACGGCAGGCGGCCCTAGCGATTGCTGAAATCCTGCCGCTTGGCAAGACGCACATCATGACTTTGCGCAAGCACAAGGACCCTAACGACTACCTTCGGGCCAACCACCAGAAGGATTACATGGACGAGTGGTGGCGTGCACCTCTCTTCATGCCAGCAGCCCTGCACACAGGTAAGGAACTGTGGCCGGATATCGAGAACCCGCCTGAGCTTAGCTTTGTGTCGTACCCGTGGGACCGCCTCACGGAGAAGACATACGGTCTCAAGCTCTCTGAGTTTGTTGTCATCAACGCTGAGACAGGCGTGGGTAAGACCACGTTCACTAACGAGATCGCCTACCACATTCTCAAAAACACAGACCCCGAAGTAAAGATCGGGCTCATGAAGCTGGAGGAAACCAATAGGGATTCTGCTGTGGGCCTGCTGTCTATTCACGCAGACAGGCGTCTCCATCTTCCTGACGAGTGGGCTAAGCTGGATAAAGTCGAACTACGCAAGTGGTATGATGAAGTCCTTAACAATGATCGTGTGGTTTTCTGGGATCACTTTGGTTCAAATAGCATTCACGCTGTATTGGCTAAAGTACAACATATGGCCGCTCTGGGCTGTAAATATATCGTGCTCGATCACTTGTCTATTATCGTGTCTGACCAGTCTGGTGATGAGCGGAAACAACTCGACGAGATCGTAACCAAGCTCAAGATGGAGTGCATGAAGCTCCGCATCTGTATCGTGGCTGTCATTCACCAGAACAGGCAAGGGCAGATCAGGGGTACGGCTGGCGTCGAACAGGTTGCCAACGATATCTTCAAGCTTGAACGGGAACGTGAAAGCCCTGACGATTGGCGCCGTAACGTAGTCAAGCTGACGATCCAGAAGAACAGGTTCTCCGGTAACGGGGGGCAAGTGCACTTCTTCTTCAACAGCAAGACAGGCAGGCTGACAGAACTCACCAACGATGAGATCACGACATATTAGAAAGGTGGCACTACTGGTGGCCCAGCTGAGCCGGAGCCTGCTTCGTGGGACTTTGAACTCCCGGCGGCATAATGAAGTATCTTGAGCCTGACGAGAACTACTGGTCGCTCGACATAGAAGCGGACTCCCTCACTCCAACTCAAATATGGGTAGTGTGTGTGGAGAATATAAAAACCGGGGAGAAACACCGTTTCCACTCATCCAAAGACTTCAACAACTGGTGCAAGCCAGAATACGTCTACGTCGCGTTCAATGGCATGGCTTATGACTTTCCCGCTCTTAGGGTTTTGTGGGCTGCTGATATACCCGTTGCTCGTTGTATTGATCCCTTCCTGCTTAGTATGCTATTTGATACGCGGCTTGAAGGGGGGCACAACCTAGCCTCATGGGGTATCCGTGTCAAACTACATAAAATCGAATTTCACGATTTCGCTCAGTGGTCACCTGAAATGGATGAGTACTGTGCCGTGGACGCAACTATCTGCCGACGAGCTTATCTTGCTCTTGCAAAACGCCTACGCGAACGGGATTATAGTAATCAGTCCTTCTGGATTGAACACCATTTCTCCGACGTTATCGGGCAGCAGGAACGCAATGGTTTCCAGTTTAACATAGAAGGAGCAGAGAAATTACTTGGAGAACTCAGAGCCAAGGAAACTGAGCTTAGGGATGCTATCAGAAGATATTTTCCTGCCCAGCTCAAGTCAGCCGGTGTTTACAACTATAAAGTCACAAAGGACGGGCAACCGTTTGCTAGTTACACTAAGCATACCCAGAAGTACCCTAAAATCGAGCACAGGGACAATGGAACTTATGAGTGCTTTGAAGAAGTTTCTTTCAACGTTGGTTCCCCGCTCCAGAGACTTGATCGACTACTCTCTACAGGATGGAAACCCGTAAAGAAGACGAAGTCTGGCGGGTGGTCTACCGATGAAGAGAGCGTGCTTGCATACGCTGAAGAGTCGGGCATTCCTGAAGTCAAGATGATTGCCGAATGGCTCGTCCATAATGGGCGGGCTAATATGATCAACACATGGTTGGAGAATGTTAATCGTGCAGATGCTCGGATTCATGGGACTGTTTTTAGTTGCGGCGCTTCTTCTAGGCGGTGCACTCACTCTGGCCCTAATACCGCTAACATACCATCTGTTGAAGCTAGGTTTGGTCCTGAGTCTCGTGGTCTTTGGACTGCTCGCCCTAATCGCGTCCTTTGCGGTATTGACGCAGCTGGACTCGAAGGACGAATTTTAGTCCACTACCTAGGCGGCACCAAGGCTGCCTACGACTACATCATTGATACCCAGAAGGCGTATGGGGTCAAGGATTTCCACACACTCAACGCTCAACAGATAACCAAGCGCGTCATCCCCAAGGAACGCAAGCCATGCAAGAACGACTTCTATGCCATGATCTTTGGCGCTCAGGACGCAAAGCTTGGGGCCATGTCAGGGGGCAACAAGGAGCTTGGGGCAAAGATCAGGAGCGTCCTTGGTGACGCAGTCCCCGGACTTAAGGAGCTTATGGACGACGCTGCTAACGAATTTAACAGGACGGGTGGATACATCCGAACCATCGACGGAGGATGGGTCAAATGTTTCTCCCCTCACGCAGCCCTGAACTACAGGTGCCAGCCTTGCGGCGCTATCACAATGAAACTTGGAGCAATCATACTTGACCGAGAGATCAGACGAAATTCGTGGGATGCTCTTAAAGTTGGAGACATCCACGACGAGTGGCAGTTTGACTGTGACCCTGACTGCGCCGGGCCTGTCGGTGAAGCAGGCCGCGCAGCTATCAAACTGGCTGGAGAAAAGCTTAGGCTTCGCGTACCCCTCGACGGAACTTACTCTATTGGACGAACGTGGGCCGACACGCACTAAGGTACCGCCGTGTGTTGGACATGCTTTTTATGTTGACAAAGCAGAGTAAAAGTAGTATTATATAGGTATAAGCAATGGAAGAAGATATTGTCTACCGGCTCACTAAGCGGGCCGAAATCAGGCGACAAATTAAAGATCGCAAATCAGTACAAGAAGGAAGACCGGATAGGTTGGCCGATCTTCTTGAAGAAGCTGCCGAAGAAATTACAGACCTTCGGATGTTTCTAATACAGCTAACAAACAAGGAGACCAACTAAGTTGGCCAAAGATAAGATCGAGACCAAGATTATCCAAGCTAAAGCCCATTGGTGCAAGCTGCTTGGCAAGGCCCGTCCCTCCTACGACGGCAAGAAGAATGAGTGGACTGTAGACATTGAGCTTGACCGTGACGGCCTCAAGGCCCTGCAAGAGTTTGGCATCGACCGCTTCTACGTGAAGAAGGGTAAGCCGAACAAGGACTTGACCCCTAACGCCACGACTGGCAAGCCTATGCTCAAGCTGACTCGCAACGCCCTGCGTTCGGACGGCTCGGCTGCCAATCCCGTCGTCATTCGTGACGAGCACGGTGACCCGTGGGACTCGTCCAAGCTGATTGGTAACGGCTCTGTGGTCAACATCAAGATCATGAAGTTCGAGGTCAAGCTCCCCAACCAGCCTGCTCGCATGAAGCCCTACCTGCTTGAGATGCAAATCTGGGACCTTGTCCCGTATGAAGGCACAGGCGCCGGTGGTGGCTTCCCAACCAAGGACGGCAAGAAAGCCTCTAACGAATCCGACTGGGACTTTGATGCAGCCAACACTAAAGAGAACCATCAGCACGACGTGGACTTCGACGACGAAATCCCGTTCTAATGGCTAGTATTGAAACCCTAACTCAAGACGTAGAGAACCTATTCAATGGCCACACGCCCGATCAAGACAAACTCCAGCGATTTGCCACAGCACTTGCCGGGACTGTTGCTAATCGACTTCGGACGAGCGGCGATGGACGATCAAACTATCTACGTCTCTCTAACGTTGGAAAACCAGCACGGCAAGTCTTCTACGACATTAAAGGTTACGGACCCGGAGCTAAATTCTCTGCTGAGAAACTATCCGCAGCAGATAAGCTCAAGTTCCTTTACGGAGATATTATCGAGAGTCTTTTCCTCTACCTTGCGGAAGAGGCTGGACACGATGTTTCCGACCAACAAAAGCGAGTAACAGTAGACGGTATTGTCGGCCACCTAGACGCCAAGATTGATGGAGTTGTTGTCGATGTCAAGTCTGCCTCGAAGTTTTCATTTGGAAAGTTTGCTGACGGAGACTTGCTTCGGGGTAATGACCCCTTTGGCTACGTCGCACAGATCAGCAGTTATGCAAAGGCTGAAGATGCGGATGCGGCTATCTGGGCTATCGAAAAAGAACGTGCTTACCAGACTCTACTTCGAGTCCCTGTGCAAGACCCCTCTCCCAAGATCGCAGAGCTAAAGGATGTTCTGGAGCGATCCGATCCCCCTGCTAGATGTTACGAACCTGTCGCGGTCGGCAAGTCTGGTAACGAGGGCCTACCGACCGGATGCGTGTTTTGTAGCCACAAACGACACTGTTGGTCTGATACAAACCATGGACGGGGTCTTCGCGTATTTAAGTACTCAACAGGGCCTACTTATCTCACTAAGGTC
>JAUKPQ010062510.1:0-24571 GCA_032273045.1 Chloridella minuta | reverse complement strand
AAAACAAGAGAAGAGGTAGCACGTGATAACGTTACTAAAGCAGAAGTTGACCGCATTATGGAGCACATTGATGCTCGCTTTAACAAGCTTGAAAGCAAAATTGACCAACTCATTCAAAGGTAAAAAATGAAAAAGCCAAATCCATTCATGGAAATGATCGCAAAGAAAAAAGAAGCGGCTGGTAAAAAACCAGCTAAAGCTGGTGCAATGCCTATGAAAAAAGGCGGCGTAGCTAAGAAGACAGTAAAGAAAATGACTAAAGGCGGAAAGGCTTGCTAACTATGAAACACGACGACATTAAACAAGACATGCCAATGATGGCTAAAGTTGCTGCTAAGGCTGTTAAAGGCCATGAGAAGCGTATGCACAAGATGGCTGGCGGCGGCGTAACCCGTGCTGACGGATGTGTAACTAAAGGTCACACTAAAGGCAAGATGATTGCTATGTGTGGCGGCGGAAAGATGTAATGAAAGCCTCTCGTGGTATGGGTGCGGTGATGCCTAGCAAAATGCCGGGCAAGAAGATTATTCACCGCAAAGATAACCCAAACGACGTAGAGCTTTACGCCAAAGGCGGTAAGGTAGGAAAAGGTGTCACTGTTACTAAAGGCGGCACCGCTTCCGCTATGGCTAAGAAACTTTTGCAAAGTCCCGGTTCGTTAACGGCTGCTGATATGTACAAAGACGGCGGTAAAGTCAATGCGGCAGGTAACTATACAAAACCAGAGATGCGTAAACGAATCGTAGCGCAAGTAAAAGCAGCTGCAACACACGGCACTGGCGCTGGGCAGTGGTCAGCAAGAAAAGCACAACTAGTAGCTAAGAAGTACAAAGCTGCTGGTGGTGGGTATAAATAATGTTTAAATGGCTCTGGAGGTTACTCGGTGGCACTAGCGAAATCACAACGCAGCCTGAAAGCGTGGGGCGAGCAGAAGTGGACAACCAAGTCAGGAAAACCGTCGTCCGAAACCGGAGAGCGGTACCTGCCAAAAAAAGCAATACAAGCACTAAGCCCACAGGAGTACGCAGCAACAACGCGAGCAAAGCGGGCGGGAAAAGCACAGGGAAAGCAGTTCGTGCCCCAGCCAGCAAAAGTAAAAGCAAAAGTAAAACCATATCGAAAGGTTAAGTGATGGCAGAAAAGTGGATTCAAAAGGCAATTAAGAAACCCGGTGCATTGCACAAAGAAATGGGCGTGCCAATGGGTCAAAAGATTCCAGCTAAGAAGCTGGCTGCTGCCGCTAAAAAACCCGGAAAGCTCGGACAACGTGCTAGATTAGCTCAAACCCTTAAAGGGATGAAAAAGAAATAATGGCTGTTAGCGGAATATCCGACTTTAACCTAGATCTCACAGAGATCATTGAAGAGGCGTTTGAGCGTTGCGGCTCAGAGTCTCGCACAGGTTATGACATCAGAACAGCACGGCGTTCGCTTAATCTGTTATTTGCGGATTGGGCTAACCGTGGCGTCAATATGTGGACGTTTGAAGAGGGGCAGATACCGCTGGTTCAAGGCGTGACTACCTATGCCCTACCTAACGATACAGTTGACCTCCTAGAGCACGTTATCCGCACAAACGCAAACGTACAGAATACGCAGGCTGACTTAACGATTACCCGTATTTCAGTCTCTACATATGCAACACTCCCAAACAAGTTGCAGCAAGCTCGTCCTATTCAGGTTTGGGTGCAGCGTTTAGATAGCGCAACATACGTTGTTGACTCTACTGTGGCTACGGCAGTTACTGCTACCGACACAACTATTTACCTGAGCAACGTCACAGATCTTCCAGCGGCTGGCTTTATCCAGCTAGGTAGCGAAGTCATCAGCTACGGAAACTTAACGCAAACTAGCGCAAGTTCACCAGCCGGAGCGCTGTATAACTGCGGTCGTGGTCAACAAAACACTTACGCAGCAGCCCACGCAGTTGGTGCTGTGGTTACAAAGATACAACCCCCCTCGGTGACCGTATGGCCTACCCCCGATCAGGGCACAGCTTCTTCGCCTTACTACACGTTTGTGTACTGGCGTCTGCGCCGTATCAACAACGCCGGTGATGGCTCTAATACGTTTGACGTACCGTTCCGTTTCTTACCTTGCTTAACTGCAGGTCTGGCTTATTACATGGCTTTGAAGATTCCGGGGGCAGACACCCGCTTAGGAGTCTTGAAACAACAGTATGACGAGGCTTGGAATAACGCAGCTAACGAAGACCAAGACAAAGCAGCAGTTCGGTTTGTACCACGTCGCATGTTTATTACTTAAGGACATGCTATGGGTAACCGGTTCTCTTCTGGCAAGTTTGCGATTTCGCAGTGTGATCGCTGCAATTTTCGCTTCAAGCTAAAAGAACTACGTATCGAGATTATTAAGACTAAGCCTTATCAACTTAAGGTTTGTCGGCAGTGTTGGGACCCAGATCAGCCGCAGTTGCAGTTAGGTATGTACCCAGTTGACGATCCACAGGCAGTTCGTGATCCAAGACCAGACAATACGTACTATCAAGGTGGCTACACTGGATTGCAGTTAAACCAAAATGATGGATCTGCCCTAGATGGCTTTGGTGATCCTACAGGCGGTAGTAGGGTGTTTCAGTGGGGATGGGCCCCGGTTGGTGGTGCTAGCAGTTTTGATAGCGTTTTAACACCAAATTACTTGATTGCAGTAGGACAAGTAGGTACAGTAACAGTATCTACAACATAGGAGAAAAACATGTTTAAATCAGGCGCAGACGGCGTTACCAAACAAGGTAAAACCAAAGGCAAAAATCTAGGTGACTCAGGTCCAAACGTTGGCATTCAAGCTGGCGCCAAGGGCAAAGGCAAAATGAGCGGTGGCAAGACCAACGAGCAAATGAAGTCTATGGGTCGTAATATGGCTAAAGTAGCTAACCAAGGCGGAATGAAAAAAGCTGCCGGAAGAGGTCGTTAATATGGCTATCGAAAACAAACCAGCTAGCGCATATGCTAAGAACGGTACTTCTGTTGCCAATGGTGAAAGCGCCGTTGTTAACAAGGGTAACGAGATGGACTCATTACGAATTGCTGTTGGTGGTATTAGTAAGGGCAATGATCGCCCAACTAAAACAGACGGCATTAAGATTCGTGGCACCGGTGCTGCAACTAAGGGCGTTATGGCTCGTGGGCCAATGGCTTAAGGATTACCTTGAATTACGTTCAACTCTACCAAGCGATACAGGATTACTCTGAAAATACAGAGTCGCTGTTTGTAAATAACATCCCACGCTTCGTCCAAGAAGCGGAAGAGCGCATTTACAACAGCGTTCAAATCCCATCGTTACGTAAGAACGTAACGGGTACGCTTACGGCTAGCAATAAGTATTTGTCTTGCCCTAATGACTATTTGTCTACTTACTCAATGGCAATCATTAACACGGACGGGGCATACAGCTACCTGCTTAATAAGGACGTAAACTTCATCCGTGAAGCATACCCACAGCCTACGTCTACTGGAACGCCTAAGTACTACGCGTTGTTTGGTTCGCAGTACAGTAACGCTAATGAGCTGTCTTTTATCATGGGACCAACCCCAGACAACAGCTACAACGTAGAACTGCACTATTTCTACTACCCCGTATCTATTGTTCAGGGCGCTCTTTCTGGCAGCGGAACGGTATCTGGCGGGTCTTTATACACTAACGGTAGCTACAGCAACGTGCCTCTAACAGGCGGTTCTGGTTCTGGAGCTACTGCAAATATCGTTATTTCTGGACAGGTTGTTACTTCCGTTACCGTTAAAAACGGCGGTAACTTCTATGTTGTAGGCGACGTGTTGTCGTGCTCTAGCACTTCTGTTGGGGGTTCTGGATCTGGTTTTACCTACACCATTACAGGCATAGATAACTCCGCTGGTACAAGCTGGCTGGGTGATAACTATGATCCTGTACTCTTTTATGGCGCTATGCGTGAAGCAATGCTCTTTATGAAGGGTGAGCAAGACCTCGTTAAGTATTACGAAGATAAATACATGGAAGCGCTACAACAGCTCAATCGCCTTGGTACTGGTCTGGAGCGTGGTGATGCGTACCGTGATGGGCAGGCTAAGATTAAGGTTAACCCATAATGGCTATTCAACAAGGGCAGTGCACGATATTCAAAAAGAACTGCTTAAGTGGTTTGGAGAATTTTGCTGTCGGCACTTCTTACGTTTACAAGATTGCGCTATATACATCGTTTGCCACTATTGGACCAAACACTACAGCGTATACAACAGACAGTGAAATTACTGGAACGGGGTATACAGCAGGCGGTAAGACACTTACAGTTATACCCCCAGCGTCTGACGACCAAACTCAAACAGCCTATCTATCGTTTGCAACAGTTACTTGGAACCCCGCTAGCTTTACCGCAGCAGGGGCTTTAATTTACAATAGCACTACTGGAGCGGCTGTTGCGGTGTTAAGTTTTGGGTCAGATAAAACTGCGACAAACACATTTACTATAACTTTCCCTACGAATAATTCAACTAATGCCATTATTCGTTTTTCCAATTAAGGAGTATTTATGAGTTCTGAAATTACAAAATTGGGCGATAGCTTCGGAGCTAGTGCTTCTTATGGCGGTGGCTCAGCCGAGACTGTTGGTTTAGAAGGTGTATACGTTGCTACTTGCTACGGCGCTGATGGCGTTGAGAAGTGGTCTGATACCTTTGAAAACTTAACAACTAACGTAGGTCGTAAGAACCTAATGGATTCTTACTTTGCTAATACAGGTGGCGGTGCCATCGTTATGGGTTTAGGTGGTGCTAATGGCTCTGGTACGTTTACTCCAGCTTATACTGATACTCAGTCTAGTCACGCTGGTTGGTATGAAGTTGGTGGCGCTAATGCCCCAACCTACTCTGGAACCCGTAAAACTCCATCTTTCTCAGCAGCAACGTCAGCGAACCCTTCCGTTTTGTCAACCAGCGCTGCGGTGGTGTTTAGCATGACTGGTTCTGGAACAGTTTACGGTGCGTTCATTAACGTAGGTGGATCTACAGCGATTGATAACACCACAGGCACTTTGTTTAGCATCGGTGCATTTACGGCTGGTTCTAAGACTGTAACTTCTGGCGACACAATCAACGTTACCTACACATTATCTGCTGCTGGCTAAGGAGCTTAAATGGCCCTCCAGCTAAAAGATAGAGTACTAGAGACTGCATCCTCACCCGGCACGGGTACTGTTACCCTGCTGGGGGCTTCGCTTGGCTACCAGTCTTTCAATACTGCTTTAACTAGCGGTAGTACTACTTATTACACAATCGCTGACCTTGGCGGCGCTAATTGGGAAGTAGGTCTAGGGACTTTTACTTCTCCCAATCAGCTTGTTCGTAACACTGTTTATTCTTCTAGCAATGCTGGCGCTACAGTTAACTTTAGCTCTGGCACACAGAACGTATTCATTACGTACCCTGCTGAGCAGTCAGTAAATCTTGACGCTTCTAATAACGTGTCCCCGCTTGGGACTGTAGCTTCTGGAGTATGGAATGGTACGGCGATTACCACAACTTATGGCGGTACTGGTCTTACTTCCTATACTGCTGGGGACTTACCTTATTACGCAACTGGTACTACTTTGTCTAAACTGGGTATTGGCACCAATGGGTATATCCTTACTTCAAACGGTACGGCTCCGACATGGGCGGTAAATAACGCTGCAACGGCAGATCAAGCGTACTTCTTATCCTTTATGATGGGCTAATATGGCAACTTATTCAAACACTTCGTATGCGGTAAAGAACGTCAGCACGTCTGGCTCAACTGCTATTTCAAGCATTGCTTCTGGTACTGTTGCGGTATCTAGCCTTATCCTATCAAATACAGGTGCGAGCCCAATTACTGTTAACGCATACATAACACGATCTTCCGTCAACTATTACCTTGTTTATCAGGCTACTGTTCCTGTTGGTGGTTCTCTTGAGGTAATTCAGGGTAACCGAGTAGTGATGATTGCGTCCGATTCTTTGACTGTTACGTCTGGCACAGCTACTTCTTGTGACTGCTGGATCTCTGCTTTGACTGCGATCTAACATGGCTTTTATAGGAAATACCGTTCAGACCCAAGGTTTTACACCTGCTATTGATTACTTCAATGGTAATGGCGTTACTGTAACTTTTACTTTGTCTCGCCCGGTTGTTTCTGTAGCGCAGATGATTGTTGCTATTGATAACGTTATTCAAAACCCAAGTTCGGCATTTACAGTTTCAGGCAACTCAATCACCTTTACATCAGCTCCTGCATCTGGCACAAACAACATTTGGGTTGAGTACACAAGCCTTATCACAACCTACGCAGCCATTTCTCAAAGTCCGTCTGTTATTGGGGACATCACCGCTTCTGGCGGCTATTTGGCTGTTGGTAACTTTGGCGCTTCATTTATTGACGGTACCATTGTTGATTACGTAACAGGAAACGGGCGTATTACTACAGGCCCAGCAGATGGCTTGACTATCTATAACGGCGGTACTTCTGCTCGTAATTCTTTATTGTCTCTTAATGAATATGGCGCTTTAGGTGTTGGAGCAAGCCCTTCTTATGGCACTTCTGGGCAGGCATTAGTTTCTGGTGGTTCTAGTACATCACCGTCTTGGACTACTCTTTCAGTAACACCTACAGCAGTTTCAGACCAAAACAATACAAGTACTGGGTATTTTGATTTGCCTTCAGGAACAACCGCACAAAGACCCGGCACCCCTACTGCTGGGATGACTAGGTTTAATACAACCATAGGTTTGGTAGAGTACTACAACGGAACTGAATGGTTTGCCGTAACACCTAAAGCTCAAACATATACGGCTACTTATTTAATCGTAGCTGGTGGTGGTGGTGGCGGATCTGGTACTGGGGGTGGTGGCGGGGCTGGTGGCTATTTGTCTTCAACTACTACGCTTCAACTCGGAACAGTGTATTCGTTTGTTGTAGGTGGTGGTGGTAGTGGTGGATCAGGCTCAACCAATGGTGGCGCTGGAACAGACTCTACTGCATTTAGCTTAACTGCTATTGGTGGCGGTGGTGGAAGTTCTTCTGGTAATCAAAATCAAGCCGGTACAGGCGGTTCTGGTGGTGGCGGTTCATATGCTAATCCGGGGCTAGGAACAAATCCCGGCGGTGCTGGAACTGCTGGTCAAGGCAATAATGGTGGTGCGGGTAGGCAAGGATCTCCCGGTGGATTTAATGCTGGAGGCGGCGGAGGAGCAAGTGGTACTGGCGCAGATGCTGGTTCTGGGGCATCTGGTAATGGAGGCAGTGGTACTACATTCTCAGTAACTGGCTCTACATACGCTGGCGGTGGCGGTGGCGGAGCTGACGCTTCTCGTGGTTCATCAAACGGTTCTGGTGGATCAGGTGGTGGCGGAAGTGGCGCAAGTGGTTCAGGGTCTGCTAATACTGGTGGCGGAGGTGGTGGAGGTAATAACCTTAGCTCTTCAAATGGCGGAGGCGGTGGCTCAGGTATTGTGATTATTTCCGTACCGACTACAAATTATTCTGGCACATACACCGGTAGCCCGTCTATTAGTACTTCTGGCGCAAACACCATTCTTCAATTTACTTCGTCTGGGAGCTACACAGGATGAGTCATTTTGCAAAAGTTGTTGCCGGTACAGTTGTGCAAGTTATTGTTGCAGAGCCAGAGTTTTTTGATACATTTGTAGATACAAGCCCCGGCGAATGGATTCAAACATCCTATAACACCTTTGGCAACCAACATACTCAAGGCGGCACACCTCTGCGCGGCAACTACGCAGGTATTGGATTTACATACGATAGAGAAAACGATGTGTTTATTGCCCCAAAACCATCTGATGACGCTACACTAAATACTGAAACATGGTTATGGGAAGTTGAATAATGGCTATCTCAACGATTAACATTAACGGTTTAGGGGCTACAGGTACAGCTTCTTCATCCACCTTTTTGCGTGGGGATAACACTTGGGCTTCTGCTGGGTTTTCTTCTGGCACCGTGATGTTATTTGCACAGACAGCAGCTCCAACTGGATGGACTAAGTTAACTAACTACGATAACTACGCATTGCGTGTTGTTAGTGGTACAGCTTCAACAGGCGGTAGTGTTGCTTTTACTACTGCATTTGCATCAGGTTTAGTGGCTGACTCAACAACACTTACTACTTCACAAATCCCAAGCCATTCACACGGCCTTAAAATTTGGGGCGATTTAGGTTATGGATGTTGCTATATTTCAGGCGCTAGTAGGGCAAGACAAGGTGGTTTTAGTACTTCTTCTGAAGGTGGTGGCACTTCACATAACCACACACTGCCTTCTTTTGCTGTTCAATATGTTGATGTTATTAGAGCAAGTAAAGACTAATGAAAATTGAACCTAAAAACAACTGCCCTTTAGATGGATTTAAACCATGCCGCGAGCTTGATTGTGCTTGGTTTCTTAAAATCGCTGGTAAAAACCCTAATACAGGTGCTGATATAGACGACTGGGGTTGTGCTATGGCGTGGATGCCGATTCTTGCTATTGAGAATAGTCAAATGCAAAGACAGACAGGCGCTGCTGTCGAATCGTTTAGAAATGAGATGGTTAAAGCCAACGAGCAAACAGCTGCTATATTATTAGATACAAAGAGGCTAGCATGAGATTAACTATTATTCCTAGCGATGGAACGGTTTGTAAAGATAACGTTTGCTTTACCAAATTAACTTTGGAAGGAATCCCTGATAATATTCATGCTTTGCAATGGTATGACTCTTATGGCGAAGTTGAGTTTTCAAGTGTGTTTGATGGCACAAAAATTACCAAGCAACAAAACGAAATTATAAAAACGCTTCCTGATTGGGTTAATGGCTGTGTAAGTGTTCACGCTGCAGAATTTCAAATCTGGCAAGTAGAGCAAGAAAAAATAGCGGCTTTGGTTTCGCACCAACCTATATCAACTGGTACACAGGCTGCATAATGGTAACAAATATACTTCCAGCCCATTCTTTTACATATGATGGCGCACGCCTTAACGTATACCATGCAAACAAAAGCGAAGGACTGCTTAAGCACGACCATACTTTTTCTCATGCTACTGTTTGCCACAATGGTTCTTGTTTAGTTAGTTTAGAAGGTCGCAGCTACACCATTAATAAAAATAGCCAGCCGTTAAATCTTCCTGCTAACGAATGGCACGAAATTGAGGCTTTAGAAGACAATACGGTGTTTGTTAACGTATTTGCAGAAAGTAAATATTAATGCCATACATCGGACACCCCATATACCAATCGGCTTTTGTTACCGACCAATTTACAGGTGACGGTACTACTACGGCTTTCACAATGTCGGTGGCTCCTGCGGGGTCATCTAACGTATTAATAGCAATTAGTGGTGTGCTTCAAGACCCGTCTACTTATAGCGTAATTGGTACTAGTCTTACTTTTACAACTGCCCCACCTAGTGGTACAGGCAATATCTCATGCCGGTATCTCGGCGTACCTGCTTCTGGCGTAACTACCACAGCATACAGAACCGTAACGGAGTTTACAGCTACTGCAGGACAGACCACATTCACACCGCCTTCTTACACAGTGGGGTTCATCAATGTCTACCTTAACGGAGTTTTGCTGGGCAGCGCTGACTATACTGCTACTAACGGAACTACTGTTGTTCTCGCTACGGGCGCTGCGGCTGGTAATCTGGTTACTGTAGAGTCTTTCTTGGTATCAAGCGTATTAAACGCTATACCTAATACTGCAGGTTCAGTTGGCACAACTAATATTGTTGATGGTGGGGTAACAACAGCTAAGATTGCATCTGGTGCGGTTACTTTAACTACTCAGGTAAACGGAGTTCTTCCAATCGCCAATGGCGGTACAGGTGGTACTAACGGCGCTATTGGGTTTAAGAACAAGCTAATTAACGGCAGCTTTGATATTTGGCAGCGTGGAACAAGCATTGCTTCTGTTGCCTCTACTTATACTGCAGACAGATGGTATTTACTAAGAGATGGAAATGCTACGGGTAGTACTTGCAGCCAAGTAGCTGCTACAAACACAACGTTTACTTACGCTGCAAAAGTTCAACGAGATAGCGGAAATTCAGGAACAGGTAATTTATACTTTGCACAGCCTTTTGAAACTCAAAATATGGCTGCTTTGCGAGGAAGCTACGCTACCGTATCTTTTTGGGTAAAAGCTGGAGCAAACTTTTCTGGCGCAAATTTAAAAGTGTACCTTGTGTCAGGAACTGGAACAAACTCTAGGTTTTGGGGTGGTGGGTTTACTGGAGCTACTTACCTTATAAATGGAACAACATTTTCTATTTCAACAACACAGTCATATCAAACAGTTACTACTTCAGCAGTAATACCTACAAACGCAACTCAACTAGAATTAAGTTTTGTTTATACCCCTACTGGAACTGCAGGTGCTGACGATTCTTACACTATCGAGGGCGTCCAGCTTGAATTAGGCACCGCAGCCACAAATTTTGATTTCCGTTCAGTTGGTACCGAGCTACAACTTTGCCAACGCTATTATGAGGTTTATTCAAACGGAACTGGAACTGGAACTATTTACGAAGGGCTTTCTGGTTATTTTGCAACTTCCGGTCTTTTTAGAAGCGCCGTTCCTTTTAAAGTAACAAAAAGAACTTCCCCCACTATGGTTGTACCAACTACATATGCGTTAATTAACGCTTTTACAGCCAACTATTCTCCTTCTTCTGGAGGGTCTAACTTCTCGTCACCAGACGGTGCGGGTATTGTTTACACAGTTAGTGGCGCAACAGGCGGTCAAGGCGCAACAGTTGGCATTTCGTCTTCTGTACCAATTACTGCTTCTGCGGAGTTATAAAAATGTATCAGTTAATTTCAAACCCCTATCAAGCTGGCGAATACGCCCCAATGGTTAAAAGGCTATCAGACAGTGCCTGTATTCCTACCGTTGCAGACAACGCAGATTATCAGCAATACCTATCTTGGTTAGCTGAAGGAAATACACCGGAGGCAGCAGAATGACACAAGCAGCTAACTTAGCCGCCTTTGCAGCTGGACCAGCATTTCAAGCATTTATTGGTACTCAATCAATTTCTGCTGACACTTCCACAAAAATGGCTTTTAGCAATGAAGTTTATGATACAAATTCTTGTTATAACAATACTGGATCTACTGTAAGCGGCATTCCATCTTATTCATTCTTGCCTAATGTTGCTGGTTATTATCAAGTAAATTTAAGTTGTTACTGGCGAAATTATGCCGCCACTGGTTATGTAGGAATGAACTTATATAAAAATGGCGGCAGCTATTTAGAACTTACAAGAATCAACACTGCAACTGGAACTTTTAGCGGTTCGTGTATTGTTTATTTAAATGGCACTTCTGACTACATTGGAGCATATTTTTATGCTGCTAATAATGGTGGAACTGTAATTGCTGATAATAATGGTGCTACTTTCTCTAATTTTTCAGCAGCTTTGATAAGGGCAGCATAATGGCATTAACTACCGTACAAAATGGGATGCTAACTTCAGATCCATCAAATGCTTCTAATTTAAGCAGTGGTACTGTTGCGTCAGCTAGGCTCCCTGCGGGTACAGTAATCCAAGTTATTGGTGCTAATAACACCATGTCAAGTTCTACTATTACTTCTACCTCCGCAGTTACTACAGGTCTTACAGCTACTATTACGCCTAGATCCGCTACCAGCAAAATTTATATTATGGCTACATTTAGTATGACCCAAGACGGTCAAGACAATGCCCAGTCATATGTATATATTTACCGCAACGGCTCCAATTTAAAGACCAGCGGTACTGCCCTAGCTATGTATGATAATCCGGGGGGTAACGTAGGCTTTAGTATTCCTATTAGTTTTTATGATTCTCCAGCTACGACATCTGCATGTACCTACACAATCTATGGTTCAGTAAGTAGCTCGTCTTCTCAGTTTAGACCTATTGCTGGTACAGATACGATTGTCCTTATGGAAATAGCCGTGTAATGTTTGGAATCTCAGCCTTTGCTCAGTCGCCTTTTGCCTCTTTAGGTGGCAATGCGTACCCAGTAGATGTTGCTGAGAGCTTTACCCTGTCTGACGTTTACGCAGGACCTGCTGGATTTCAAGGCTTGTACGATGAGTCGTTTGCTCTAGCTGATAGCGATGGCGGTGCTACAACCTTTGACTTCTTCGTTACCACAGCAGAAAACTACTCATTAGACGACCAAGCGCAAGGCACTTGGGAAACCTACGCCGCCTACGCTGAAGCCTTTACACTAACAGACGCTTATGACGGCCCAGTGGACTTTGCAGGCACAACTGTAGAAACAGCGACCTTTACAGACGAATACACAGGTACAGGTAATTTCCCTAAGACAAACGCTGACACCATTACTTTCTCAGACGCATGGAATGCTAACGTCGATTTCTTAGGGGCTATTGCAGAAAGTGCATCGTTCTCAGACGCGTATGTGGGTACTGCAGGGTTTGCCACGGCGGTTGCGGAGTCCTTTAGCCTATCAGACGCTTATGCAGCGCAAGCTGATTTTGTTCCAACAATTGCCGAACTATTAACCCTTACGGACTCGCCAATAGCACGGGGTTGGTTTAGAATTGATGATGATCAGACTGTAACTTGGCAGGCTATAAACAACACACAAAGTATTACTTGGTCTAACATAAGTGATGACCAAACCCCAAATTGGGTAGAAATTGATAACTCTCAAGCATAAGGCATAAACATGGCATCTAGTTACTCAACCTCGCTAAAAATAGAGCTTATTGGTAACGGAGATCAATCCGGTACATGGGGCACTACGACCAATAATAACCTTGGCACTATCATAGAACAGGCTATTACAGGCGTTCAGAGCATCGTTATGGTCAACGCTGACTATACCTTAACAAACTATAACGGCGTATCAGACGAAGCCCGAAATGCGGTTTTGGTGGTTACTGGGACCAACTCAGCTATTCGCCAGATTATTTGCCCGTTGGTAAACAAGCTCTACGTAATCTATAACAACACCACCGGCGGCTACGCTATTACTATTGGTGGGGTTACAGGCTCGCTTGTTACTATCCCTAACGGCACTACAGCCCAAGTATATTGCGATGGTACAAATTTCTTTTCTTCCCAAACAGGTTCGGCTGGTAACTTTAATGTAAGCGGTAACTTAGTTGTAGCAGGTACAACAAACTTATCAAGCGCTTTAACGGCTACTACAGCAACTTTTTCTGGCGCAATTTCTTCAGTATCTCCAGCGTTTACTGGTACTCCAACGGCTCCTACTGCAGCGGCGGGAAATAACAGTACCCAAATAGCAACCACAGCTTTTGTCCAAGCCAATAACGCCCCTACAGGCGGTTTAATTATGTGGGGTACTGCCACAGCCCCTAGCGGCTGGTTGTTGTGTGATGGTTCGGCAGTAAGCAGAACAACTTACGCTGCGCTTTTTGCGGTAATTAGCACAACTTTTGGTGTAGGCGACGGCTCTACTACGTTTAACGTACCTAACTACACAAGCCGTATGCCTTACGGAACAACACTTGGATCTACAGGTGGTAGTGCAGATGCGGTTGTTGTAAGCCATACCCATACCGCTTCTGTAACAGATCCGGGGCATACGCACGGGACACCTTATGGTCAGTTCAGCACAGCAGGCCCTTATATTCAAGACGGGTCTCCTACTATTGCTGGCGCACAAACAACTAATTCTGCTGTAACTGGAATTAGCGTAACGAATGCTTCTTCCGGTGTTTCTGGTACAAACGCTAACCTGCCGCCTTACCTCGGTATTAACTTCATTATCAAGACTTAAGGATAAATCATGGGTCAATTTACAATTTCTGGGGATACAAGCGGCACTCTGACTTTAGCTGCCCCGTCTATTGCCGGTACGCCAACCATTACTTTTCCAACGGTTTCTGGAAATGCCTTGGCTTCTACAGCAGTATCGTCATCTACTACAAACACGGTAACAAACAAGGTTGCGGTTAACATCGGCGGCACTGTTTATTACCTCTTAGCTTCTACATCGGGAACCTAATATGGCAACTACACTCAATGCTGGAACCACAACGGCAACAGCGCTAAACGTTATTACAGATACTACTGGGGCAATGGCTATCCAGACTAGCGGTACAACTGCAATTGCTATTAGTTCTGCTCAAGTAGTTACCCTTACTAATCCGTTGCCTGCTGGTTCTGGCGGTACAGGCGTTTCTTCTTTGGGTACAGGTGTTGCTACCGCTTTGGGGCAAAACGTAACTGGGTCTGGCAGTATTGTTTTAGGTACTTCTCCAAGCGTAGCTTCTCCGACATTAACAGGAACACCGGTAGCGCCAACTGCAGCTGTTGGTACTAATACCACTCAAGTTGCTACAACGGCTTTTGTACAGGCGGCTATTCCGTCTGGTGTTATTGTGATGTGGTCTGGCTCTGTTGCCTCTATTCCTAGCGGATGGTATTTATGCAACGGCTCTAATAGCACACCTGATTTACGTTCAAAATTTGTGGTTGCTGCAGGCAGCACGTACGCAGTCGGTGATACAGGTGGTTCTGCAAACGCAATTGTAGTAAGTCATACGCATACAGTAACAGACGCTGGTCATACGCATAACACTAACGTTTATGTAACAGATTCTTCTGCACAGGGCGGAAATTCACAAGTCAGGGCAAACGCTGGAAATGCTTCAACAACAACCTCTGCTTCTGCAACAACAGGTATTTCTATTGATTCGTCTGGTGCTTCCGGTACAAATGCAAACTTACCTCCGTACTACGCGCTTGCTTACATTATGAAGGCATAAAAAGTGAGGTATGTCAGATCCATTGGGGCTGTCCGAGGGGGTAAAGGGGCTTAGTGCTGGCTTGGACGGTAGCAGAGAAGCAGCTAAATCTGTTACCAAAAGCATTGAGAATATACAGAATGACAGCCTTGAAGTAGCCCAGCAAAAAGCTCAAGAAAGACGCAGAGCAGCTAGGGAGGCGGAGTTAAAGAAAGAACGAGCGCTGGTTAAAGCGCTTGAAGAGTGGAAGCGAAAGAAGCAAATCTCTGATGAAGAGGCGAATTTAAAGATTAAGTTTGTTAAGCAGTATGGCGCTAAAGAGTGGGAAGCGGTGCTAAAAATCAAGCTGGATATTGAAAACATTGAACGCAAAGCCAATGAAGAGTTTCAGCATGATTTAAAGGAAGTAAGGCGGGTGCAGTTTTATTGCTTTGTTGCTGCACTTATTGTTACCTTGTGGCTTAAGTTTATTTTGGGAGTTATTTAATGTTTGGCATAGATGACATCATCGGCGTAGGTATGAAGATTTTGGATAAAGTTATTCCAGATCCTGCCGCAAAAGCCGAAGCACAAGCCAAGTTGGTAGAGCTACAACAACAAGGTAAGTTAGCAGAACTGCAAGCAGATACGGCAGAAGCTCAAGAACTGACCAAGCGACAAGAATCAGATATGGCATCAGATTCATGGCTATCAAAAAACATTCGTCCGATGACATTAATTGCTATCCTTGCGGGTTACTTTACTTTTGCTATGTTATCAGCGTTTAATATTGAAACTAACAAATCCTACGTGGAATTGCTTGGGCAGTGGGGCATGCTAATCATGAGTTTTTACTTTGGTGGGCGCACCCTTGAGAAGATCATTGACATGAAGAGCAAACAGAATGATAAATAAAGAATCCGTTCCGGGTTTTGTTACCGTTACAGTAACGCTAACCCTGTGTGTAGTTGTGGTTGGTATGGTAGGCGGAATGCTGTTCGGTTTGTTTGACGGCGATGTCAGTAACGACAAGATTTTTGAGGCTATTACCCCAGCATTTCAAACCATTATTGGTGGATTTATTGGCCTTATTACAGGCATCAAAATAGGACAAGACTCAAATGACCAAACTGACTGAACACTTTACCCTTGAAGAGCTAACCCACACAGACCATCGTGAGTTCGATAACACGCCTAATGAAGCCGAGACAGCCAATCTGGAACGACTTGCTCTATTCCTTGAGCAGGTAAAAGAGGTGTTGGGCGGTAAACCGATTATGGTTAACTCTGCATTTCGTTGCAAACAAGTTAATGACGCTGTAGGTTCTAAAGATACTAGTCAACACCGCATAGGCTGCGCTGCTGACATTCGTGTACCGGGCATGACTCCTGATGAAGTAGTTAAGGCGGTTATGGCTGCACATCTACCTTACGACCAAGTAATTCGTGAGTTTGATAGGTGGACACATATCAGCGTACCCAACACAAAAGACATGACACCGCGCCGTCAAGCGCTTATCATTGATAAATCAGGAACACGCGTCTACGCTTAGGGTTAACCCGTATGCCATTACAAAAATTAATCTTTAAACCCGGCATTAATAAAGAGGGCACAAACTACACCAATGAAGGCGGTTGGTTTGATTGCGACAAAGTGCGCTTTCGTTCAGGCAACGCCGAAAAGATTGGTGGTTGGACTCGTTTATCTAACAACACGTTTGTAGGTATTTGCCGAGCGCTTTGGAACTGGGGTACTTTGGCTGGCGCTAACTTACTCGGTGTTGGTACAAGTAAAAAATACTACGTTGAAAGTGGTGGTGACTATAACGACATAACTCCGTTGTTATTAAATAGCAGCGGTAGCACAACCACTACTCTGGGCGCAAACGCTTTAGGTACAACAAACGGCTCAACTGCGGTAACAGTAGATGATGCAATTAGCGGCATTTCTCCAAGTATTGGGGACTACGTAATTTTAACTAGCACTGCCACTGTTGGTGGTTTGACAATTTCTGGTGAATACACAGTATCAAAAGTAAACACCAGCATTCAATACGAAATAACAGCAAGCGCAGCAGCATCATCTACAGCAACAGGTGGTGGAACAGTAACCGTTCAATATGAATACCCAGTAGGTAACGATTCCTACACTACAAGTACAGGCTGGGGCGCAGGCAGTTGGTCCCCGACAGACACCGCTGCTTTAGGGGCTAACCCTTTTACTGTAACTGCTGGAAGTGCCGTTGTAACCGTGACCCAAAATGCGCATGGTTACTTAACTTCTGCGGGGTCTTTTATTGTTGGGCAACAATACAAAATTGTTGCTGTAGGGTCTACTAGCTTTACTTCTATCGGCGCTTCTTCTAATACAGTCGGTACAATTTTTACTGCTACTGGTGTAGGTACTGGTTCAGGTACAGCTTCTATTGTTTGGGTAGCTTTCCTTGGTGTAGCGGCTTTAACAGCAACGCCAACATCATTTGGTATGTCTGGCACATTAGGTTTTGCTACAGGTAGTTACGGGTATTATGGGCATACTGGTGCTACCGCAGTTCCAGCGGCTTGGTTAAACAGTACTTTTGAACTTACTTATGTAGATGCCAACACATATACCATAACTATGGTAGCCCCTGCAGTATATGGGTCAGTGGGCGGTGGCTCTTCTGTTATTGCTTATCCACAATATGGTGCGCGCCCTTGGGGTTCTGCCGCAGACGTGGGTATTGCACAACAGATGCGCATATGGACTAACGATAACTTTGGTCAAGACTTGTTTATCGCCCCTCGTGGCGGTGGCGTTTATTACTGGATCCCTGCGGGGCAAAGTTACCCAGATACAACTGCTGGAGGTTTTGCAACTAGAGCGCAGTCTTTAGCGGTTCAGTCAACTGCTGCTGGTTTTGATGGCGATTTTGTACCAAACACAACTAACCAAGTTCTTGGCTCAGCTATTCAGCGTTTTGTTGTTTGTTTTGGTGCTAACCCATACGATCCCGGAGATTCAGAAACAGCCTTTGACCCTTTACTAGTTCGCTGGTCAGATCAAGAAAATCCCTACGATTGGGTACCACAAGCAACAAATCAGTCTGGTGAATACCGCCTTAACATTGGTTCTTTTATTGTTTGTGGGCGTTCAACTCGTCAAGAGATACTAGTTTGGACTGATGCGGCTATTTATTCTATGCAATATCTTGGGCCTCCTTATGTTTGGGGCTTCCAGTTGTTGCAAGACAACATTTCCATTATGGGTCCAAACTCTTCTATTACGGTTAACAACATAACCTATTGGATGGGCACAGATAAGTTTTATCGTTATACGGGTCGTGTAGAAACACTGCCTTCAACATTGCGCCAATACGTATTCCAAGACATCAACATAAACCAAAACTTCCAAGTTTTTGCGGGGTCTGTAGAAGGGTATAACGAGATTTGGTGGTTCTATTGCTCAGCTAATAGCGACATTGTTGATAGATACGTTATTTACGACTACTTAGATGATGTCTGGGCTTATGGCACTATGAGTCGCACTGCTTGGCTAGATTCTGGATTACGTCAATACCCAATGGGTGCAGATGCTGAAAACTTTAGAATCCTCTATCATGAGAACGGTAATGATGATGTATCAGGGTTAACCCCAGTACCAATCGTAGCGTACGTTCAGTCGTCTGATTTTGATATTGGTGACGGATTAAACTTTGGTTTTGTATGGCGTATCTTGCCAGACTTAACTTTTAACGGTTCTAGTGTAAATACCCCATCAGTTACTATGGTGGTGTTGCCTCGTGTTAACTCAGGTACTGCGTACGGAACTCCCGACGCTCCCGGTGTAGCAAGTACACAAAACTACACATCACGATATACATATGCTGTGCAACAATTTGATGGGCAAGTATATACCCGCATTAGGGGTCGTCAGATGGCATACAGGATTGAGTCTAATGGGCTAGGTGTTGCTTGGCAGATGGGTTATCCGCGTATTGATATAAGACCAGACGGGCGCAGATAATGGCATATAACGCACCACTGCGCTCGCCAAAAGCGCCTAACTTACCTAATGCCCCACGAGAAGGGTACAGCTTTGGCTATTTTGACCAGTACTCAAACGTATTGCGTCTGTACTTTAACCAGATAGATAACTTTACACAGGCATCAGCAATTCCCCTTTCTGGAACCACCGCACAAAGACCCGTAGACTCCGTGCAAGTGCCACTAGCAATAGGTCAGTTTTACTACGACACTACTTTGGATAGACCTATTTGGTGGAACGGTACTGTGTGGAAAAAAGCTGACGGAACGACTGTTTAAATGATAAACTTGACACCAAATAACCCCAAGGTACGCTTATGAGCTTACACACCCTAGCTAAGCACGTCCAAGAAAAAGGACGGGGCAAAGACCAGATGCTTGTCCATATGTCTCCTAGAGAACTACAGGGGCTACAGGCGCTTGCTAAGGCACATGGTGGTAGCTTAACAATTAATCCAGAAACAGGGTTAGCAGAAGCAGGGTTCTTAGAACAAGTTCTTCCTATCGTGGCTATGGCTGCGGCTACTTACTTTACCGCTGGTGCTGCTGCCCCTGCTTTATCTGCTGCTTTGGCTGCTGAAGGTATGGCTGCTGGTACTGCCGCTGTTGCTGGTGGTGCTTTAGCTGGTGCCGGAGCTGGTGCGGGTGTCGGCGCTTTAGGTGCTGCGGCGCAAGGAAAAGATGTAGGTAAGGGTGCTTTATACGGCGGTCTTGGTGGTGCTATTTCAGGCGGTATGGGTGCTTATGGTGGCGCAGGAGATGTTGCTGGTGAAGCTGCTAAAACGTCCGCACAAACAGCCCAAGTAACTGATGTTGTAAACCAAGGTGGTCAAGCGTCAGACGCTATTAGACAATCAGCTATGGATCCAAATGCTGGTTTGGCTGGTACAACTCCCGGCATGCCAACCCCTCCTCCACCACCTACTGCAGCGGGTAGCGCCGCAGCAAGTTTACCCGCAGGAGAAGCCAGAAATGCTGCTCTTAATAAGTTAGCGGATTCATCTACTTCGTTTGGTAATGCTCCCGGTATTAATGCTGAGCAGTCTTTGTATCAAGCTGAAAACTTAGCTAGACCAACTGAAGTCGGTAATATCTACCCAGATATTCAAGCAAACGCAGTTAAAACAGCGGCAGTAGAACCAAGCTACTACAGCACAATGAGTTTACCCGGCAAAACACTGACTCAAGCACTTCCCGGCATGACGGCAGATATTGGTATGAACGAGAATGCCAATATGGGAACGCCCGGAGCTGAGCCATACAAGAGCGCTTCAACTCTATCCCCTGATTTCCAAGGATATACACCACGCCAACCTAAGCCATACTACCAAGCCCAGTACACACGTTACGCTGCTGATGGTGGTTTGATGGCGTTAGCTGCAGGCGGTTCAGCAGAAGAGAAAAAGAAAAGACAACGTGCCGCTTTAACTGCTGACAGAACTATGGCGGCTATGAACGCAGACCAAGCTGGGTTGGCTAATCTTAATAATGCTCGTTACGCCGCCAACATGACTGGCGCTTCTCCGCTATCTTCTATGACTCTTGGCGATTTGCCAGCTAATGCAGTCGCTGGTGCTGGCGGTGGTCTTGCTGATTTAGGTAGCTACTCAGATGGTGGTCGTTTATTGAAAGGTCCCGGCGATGGAATGTCAGACAATATCCCAGCTCAAATCGGACGTAAGCAACCTGCTAGATTGGCTGATGGCGAGTTTGTTGTCCCTGCTGACGTTGTTAGCCATCTCGGTAATGGATCTACTGACGCAGGCGCCAAGCGTTTGTACGCCATGATGGACAGAGCACGTCAGGCTCGTACAGGTAAAAAGAAACAAGCTCCGGCGGTTAATGCCGATAAGATACTTTCGAGGGTAGCGTAATGGGTGGAATGTTCGGTGGTGGTGGAGGTGGTGGAAGCGCAATAGCTGCCCAAGATTATGGTCAAGCTAAGCCCGGGGCTGGGTACACAAACCCAAGAGACAGTGTTGGTCCTGCATACCAATCATCGTACGCACCACAAACAGCTACTCCGTTTTTGCAAAGCATTATGGCGCAGCAAAGCGGTAGCCCTCTTCAGCAAGGTAACAGTCTTGGGCTTCCTAGCCTACAAAGTATGTTTAATATGCCGCAACGGGGCGCACCTATGCAACCTACTGGGATACAGCAACTTGCTACAATGGCGCCGTATGTAGGGTCTACGTACCGCCCTGATATGGCGGCTGTTAATAAAAACTTAAATAATGTAGCCCCAAGCGTAGAACTACAGCAACGCCGAGACGCAGAAGAAGCTGCCAGATTAAAAGCTGAACAAGATGCTTACAACGCTGCCCACCCACAATCTAGTTCGTACGGTTTTGATGGGAGCGGCGGTTGAACTTAACTATTCAACCCGTTTTTACTGCAGCTTTTCACCAAGCGTGGCCTTTGGTTGAAGGGTTTTTGGCTGAAGCGTTGAAATGGGGTGAGGACGACTACACGGCTGAACAAGCTAAAGTACTGTTAGCTAATGGGCAATGGATGTTGGTGGTAGCAGTAGATGAAGAAAACACAATTCATGGGGCGGCAGCTATTAACTTTATTAATATGCCTAACGACAGAATTGCTTTTGTAGTAGCTATTGGTGGTAAATTAATTAGCAGTCAAGACACTTACGCACAGTTTACGGCTTTACTTAAGGCACAGGGCGCTACTAAAATACAAGGTGCCGCAAGAGAATCTATTGCACGGTTGTGGACTAGATACGGGTTTAAAGAACGCTACAGAATTGTAGAGGCAAAAATATGAGATATACGTTAGATTCAATGCTGCCCGAACGGGCTTTTTCTCCACGCATGGGTCGTGGTTTTGGCGCTGGTGGCATGACGCTTGAAGGTGGTTCTGGTGGTGGCGGTTCTCCAGCCCCTACACAGTCCACTACTGTTAACACTAACGTACCAGAATACGCACGTCCGTATGTAGAAAACATGCTTGCTTCTACTCAGAAGCAGATCTACAACGACGACATGACTGGGTTTCGCCCATACCAACCGTATAGTACAAACCCTAACGACTACGTAGCTGGTTTCTCCCCAATGCAGCAGCAAGCTCAAGCTGCTACCGCTAACTTACAAACTCCTGACCAATACAATGCTGGCAGTAGTTTGGCTGGTGCCGCAGGTCTAGGCTCTTTAGGTATTGCAGGGCAAGCTGCTGGTGCAGGGCAACAATATAATCAGATGGCTCAAGACCCACGCTCTATGCAAGGGTTTATGTCTCCTTACATGCAAAACGTAGTTGACTACCAAAAAGGTCAAGCAGTTCGTGATTATGGTATTGGTCAACAAAGTTTAAAAGCGCAGGCTGCTAGGTCGGGTGCCTTTGGTGGTAGCCGTCAAGCTATTCAAGAATCAGAAGCGCAACGTGCTTTAGGCAGCCAGTTACAAGGTATCGAGGCACAAGGTGCACAAACAGCATTTCAAAATGCACAGCAAGCTCAACAGTTTGGCGCTAACTTAGGCTTACAAGGTTACGGCGCAGCCCTACAAGGTTTAGGTCAAGCTAACCAAGCGGCTGGTACTTTGGGTCAATTAGGCACACAACAGTTAGGCGCTCAACAAAACATTATCAATCTTCAGTCTCAAGCTGGCGCTCAACAGCAAGCCCAAGAACAGCAAAAGATTAACCAGTCAATTCAAGACTACGCTACTGCACAGCAGTATCCGTACATGCAGCTTGGTATTATGAACTCCATGCTTAGGGGTTTACCACTACAGTCTTCAACAACACAGATGTATCAAGCACAACCTAGTACAGGTCAGCAGTTAATGGGCTATGGTCTTGGCGCATTAGGCGCTTACAAAGCGTTTGGTTAAGGAATAAACATGACACCATCTATGGGTATGGCAGCACCAAAAGGCATGGCACCAGCCGCTCCTCAAGCGGGGCTTGCCGCTATCGCTCAACCAGCACAAGCACCAAAAGGCATGTCGTCTGGCAACATGGCGCAGGTTATGGCAATGGCACGCAAAATGAGCGATGGTCAGTTGGCTGAAGTGCTTCAAGGAAAGAGTCTTGACGTACCACAATACGTTGCAATGACCGAAGCTATGGGTCGTAAGAGTCTACGCACTGCTATGCAAGGTCAACAAGCTATGGCGCAGGCTAAGCAGCCTAGCCTTAAAGACAAGTTAATGATGGGCGACCAACCGCAGATGCAAGGTATCCAACAAGGTATGCCGCAGATGCCCCAACAGCCTGTAATGGCTGCAGAAGGCGGGTTGATGTATGCAGATGGTGGCGCTATTGATATGAACGAGTCAGCTAATGCTGGCGGTATTGCCGATTTGCCTGCCCCTAACATGATGCCTATGACTATGGCTGGTGGCGGTATTGTTGCGTTTAACGGTGAAAAAGGTAGCGAAGTAGAAGATGAGCAAGCCCGTAAAGATAGAGAAGCGCTGAAATATGGTTGGGAAAATACCAAAGCGGCTGCAAGAGATATTCTTACGTTGCCGGGTCGTGGTTTAGCTGGCGCTTTTGAAACTGCGGTTACTCGTCCTGTTCGTGCCTTGGGCGTTGATATGCCTTATCTTCCATCTAGTTTCTATGGTGGGGATGCAAGCTCTTTAACTCCACACATGGATACCTTAACAAGACGCAGAGAGTCACAAGCTGCGTCTAACACAACCCCTACTGTTAATAGCACACCTACTCAAGCTGAAATAGATGCTATTCGTGCAACGGCTGCCCCCTCCGCAGCCCCTGCTGGCGGTCCTACTAAAGCACAAATAGATGCGTTTTATGAAAAGGGTAAAACGGGTGCCGGTAAAGAAAAAACCGGTCTTGGTGCTACAGATGAGTACACCAGCTTTATGAACAACCTTAAAAAAGAACGTGCTGATAGCATGGCGGAACTTAAAGGTTTAAGTGCTGCACAACGTGAAGCTGCCGTTAAAGCAAAAAGCCAAGGTAGTGGCGATGCTCTTATAGCACTAGCAAAAGGTTTGCTTAGTAAAGGCACTCTTGCACAAGGTGTGTCTGAAGGCATACCGGGTGTATTATCTTCTGCTGCGGCTTCCCGTAAAGAACAAAATGCACTTAATCAGTCTGCAAATGACTTTGACCTTAATATTGCCAAGTCCAAAGAAGCTGCCGCTAGAGGTGACATGGAAGCTGCTCTTCAGTATAAAAAACTGGCGCAAGACGCTCAGTACCAGCAAGGTATGCTGGCGTATCACAACGCGTCGCTTAACAAGCCGGGCGAAACAATGCAGTTGTTGGACGCTATTCGCAAGCCGGGTGAGTCTATAGGCGATGCGTTTGCTCGCTATAACACCATGAAAAAAGGTGAGCTATACTCTATAGACAAAGCCACAGATGATTTTAATAAGATTGCAGGTGATAAGTTTAGTGATCAAGCTAAGCAACTTAAAGCCCTAGGTATTACAACGCCTTATCAGTATCAGCAATACGTTTTAAATCAAAGTGTTGGCGGTGGTGGATCCGGTTTACAAGCACAGGCAGCAGAGCTTTTAAAATCGCGTAGTTAATGACAATTTAATTTAGCTTTTACAGAAAGCCATTAGTATGGATTTGAGCAGACTTTCAAATGACGACCTGCGTGCGCTAAGCACTAATAACCTAGAGGCAATGTCAACTGAGGGTTTGCGAATCATAGCTGCTGGCGGCGTAGAAGCCCCTAAGAAAAAGGGTATTGGCGCTGCGCTTGGTAAAGGTACAGAATCTTTTTTAGGTGCTGGACAAACAACCCTTGAGTCTTTATTTGGCGCTAACAAAGCGGCTGAACGTGGTCGTCAAAGAGGCGAAGAGCTTGGCAAAAAGTATGAAGATCAGA
>JAUKPQ010062403.1:0-24592 GCA_032273045.1 Chloridella minuta | reverse complement strand
TTGTTTGTTTCGTCATAGTGATTCCATTACCTGTTTATGCTTATACCATTCATTACACCCTGTGTGAATTCACTGATACGCCCTCTTAGCCAGACAAAATTTCCAGTGAAATTATAAGATTTCGATGTGGTAGTTTCTAGTGTATAGCGAGTACTATCCACCCCCGCAATAGTAACCGCGCCCGTTGCATCTACAATATATTTGTTTGCAGGCGCAGTAAGTGTAATTGTGGCCCAATCTGATTCTGCGGGCTCTGATGCAAGTGTTCCTTGTACTTCTATAGTACCGATAAACCCTGCTACGCTCCAAAATACGGTATGCAACCCATCGCTATTACCGAAGTAGCCGTCACCTTTGATTTGCTCACTGGTGTATATCAGTGCAGTTGTACCAGTGTTTGGATACTGAACCTGTACTGAATCGTATGTGGTGTCACCGTTTGGGATTTTAAATATTAGATTTTGACTTAATGCTGGCATAATAAAGTATTTATGCAGTCACCAAGTTCTCCCGTAGTATGAATTCTTCTACTCGTTTAACATTTCCGCTGGAATGTAGTCCCACCATAGTTAGTGTATGTGCGTTTTTAACATAGATAAATGGCTTATATTGCCATCTTTTATGTCCTTCTAACCACTCTTTAGTACCTCTACTTACATCTACAATATTGGGATTCTTAATGATCCAGGCCAAGAACCTATTTCTATCTTCTGCTTTCCAAGATTCCTTAAAATATACCCTATATTGATAGATATCTTTAGGTAGCATATCACGCAGAATCTTTTTATGCCCATTATCTAGCATATAATTAAGTTCTTCTTCTGTAGTAGGGCCAGACACTTGTTGTACCCAAGGTGCAACTGCTTTATAGATATTCTCCAACAATATAGGATCTTTACAAAAGATGTTATAACGCCTACCTTCTACACGAGTTTGTAGTTGATCTTTCAATGTTAGAAATGGCTCTAACCCTGTGGTAAATGCTAATAGATCAGCCTGGTTTTCTTTGCTCAATTTATCATTACTTTGCCAACTCCATAGCGTAGGAGTTGGTTCGCTAAGACAATAACCTTTAGTTGTTTCAACTCCTTGCCAGCGTAATCTACTGGCCCCAATGATATAACATTCTATCTTGTAGGGCCATTTGTTGTAGAATAACTTACTGGACGTTAACTTCTGTATCTGCATTTTTTTCTACCTTAACCACAGGTAATACTTCAATGAAGTTAAGTTTAAGTTGATCAGTTTCCACAGATACCTCAACTACTCCACCATTAGTTAACTTGCCAAACAAGATTTCTTTGCTCAATGGCTTTTTAATCATGTCATCGATAGTACGTTGTAGTGGACGAGCGCCCATTTTACTATCAAACCCTTTCTTAATCAAATACTCAACGGCTTCTGCGTTGGGTTTTACGTGTATGTTCTTATCTTTGACCAATGCATTTAGATCATCGATAAACTTCTTAACAACTTTAATCATGCTGGTTTGATCTAACTTACCGAACTTAATAATGCCATCTAAACGATTGCGGAATTCAGGTGCAAAGAACTTGTTAACAGCATCCTTGGGATCACCATCACGCTCTAAACTACCAAACCCAACACCATTCTTTTCAGCATCGGCGGCACCTAAGTTAGATGTCATAATGATAATAGCATTGCGACCATCTGCTTTTTTACCATTAGATCCAGTAATAAAGCCATTGTCCATTAATTGAAGAAGGACTGTAAGTACATCTGGATGTGCTTTCTCTACTTCATCCAACAATAATACACAATTAGGATGTTCTTGAAGACCGGTAATCAATTGTCCAGCGTTATCTTCAAAGCCTACATATCCAGGAGGAGCACCAATGAACTTGGCCACACTGTGTTTCTCTTGATATTCACTCATATCAAAGCGAATCATTTTGATTCCCATATTTGATGCAAGTTGTTTGGCAACTTCAGTCTTACCAACCCCAGTGGGTCCAACAAATAAGAAACTACCTACAGGTTTGTTAAATGCTTTTAGTCCTGCTTGTGCAATAAAGATTTTATCTAATAGTGTTTCAATGGCTTTTTCTTGGCCAAACACTTTATTTCGCATACCTTTTTCAAGGCCTGCAAGATTTGAACCTTCTTTAGAGTTAATTTGCTCCAATGGTAAGTTGGCAATCTTTGCTACTTCAAACAAGATCTCATCATGATCAACCACACCGTTTTCTTCGTCTTTAACTTTAAAACGAGCACAGGCACAGTCGATAAGATCAATTGCTTTATCGGGCAACTTTTTATCTGTCATATACTTAACAGAGTAAGTTACTGCATCTGTTAATGCTTGATTAGTAATCTTTACACCGTGATGTTTCTCATAATACTTGCGTAGACCTTTAAGGATCTTAATAGCAGTTGACTCATCGGGTTCATCTACAGTAACACGTTGGAATCGACGCATCAGAGCACGATCCTTCTCAAAGTGCTTACGGAATTCTTCCCAGGTTGTGCTGGCTACAACTTTAATAGTACCTTTGCTCAATGCAGGTTTAAGCATATTGGCCATATCATTGCTTCCGCCACTAGCGGCACCTGCACCATTCATCATATGTGCTTCGTCAATAAACAAGATACAGTTCTTTTTCTTTTCTAGAGCACCGATAACCATCTTTAGGCGTTCTTCGAAGTCACCACGATATTTGCTCCCTGCTAGTAATGCACTAATATCTAAACTATAAACAGTGTTGTCTTGAATAAATTTAGGAACTGCACCTTCATGAATTTTACGTGCTAGACCTTCTGCAATAGCAGTCTTACCTACACCTGGATCACCGATGAGCATTACATTGGCTTTATTTCTACGTGCCAATACTAGTTGTACTTCTTCAATTTCTTTTTCACGACCAATAACAGGATCGATCTTTTTACTTTTTGCACGAGCACTCAAGTTAACACAGAATTGATTAAGCATACGCTCTATCTGAGGATTAACATTAGTAGCAGCGCTTTCCTCAACTTCTTCTTCTTTTGAGTATTCTTTTTGTATATAACTGATAAACTTATCTTTATCAATATTTGCTTTGCGGATAAAGTAGTTTGCATAACTTTTCTTTTCTGCAAAAATACTAATAAAGCAATCAACTGGTTCGATTATTTGTCGACCAGCAAACAATGTTTGTGAAAATGCACGATTAAGTATTCGTTCTACTGCTTGTGTTTTTTTAGGTCTATCTACAGTAGTATTAACAATACCACCTAGTTCATTTGTGATATATTTTTCAAGATCACCGATAAGCGTAGTAACATCTGTACCAAAATTAGTTAACAATTTAGCAAATGGTTCATTTTTAATCATGCTGTAGAGGAAATGTTCCAATGTAATAAATTCATGATTATGTTCATTGGCGAATCTAACTGCTGATTCAAAAATTTCTTCTAGATCTTTATTTGGTTGTAGCATTATTTGTATTTTCTCTTTACTTTAGTTTTCTTAACTGCCATTGCCCATTTAAGAGCACTGACTCTATCTTGGAATGTAATTCCCTCTAGATGATCATATTCATGTAAGAAGCACTTACAGTTATAACCATCGAACTCACCTTCTTCAAATTCACCTCGGCTGTTTTGCCAACGTGCTTTAATTGCTTTAGGTCGTTTAATATTAACATAGATTCTAGGAAAACTCAAGCAGCCTTCTTCCATATCGGCAATTTCTTCTGTGTTTGCAATTATCTCAGGATTGAAGAATGCCTGTGCTGCTTCTGCATTTACTCTGTGTCCCATTACAAACACACGAGTAGGAACGCCTACTTGATTGGCAGCAAGTCCAATGCCGTCAGCGGCAAACATCATTTCTAACATTGCCTTTTCAAGTTCAATTGGATCCATTATAGGATTAGCAAAGTCGAAGTCAGGCATGCGTTGCCTAAGTATAGGGTCAGGAAATTTTACAAGTTTTAACATATTATTTGTTTAATAAGTGATTTTTGTTCTTCTGTTAAGTTAGTCGGTACAGTGATATTAATATTTAATAACAATCTTCCTCTCATATTTGAATTTGATATATGGGGCATTCCGTATCCTTGTACAGCCAATGTTTGGCCATGTTGTGTACCGGGAGCAATACCAATTTCTAATGTTTTATTATCTAGTGTTTCAAAATTTATAATTTTACCTATCATTGCATCTAAACAACTGACAGATAACGTTCTAATAAGATCGTCGCCTTGCCGTTGATATATAGCGTGTGGTAATACATGAATTCCTAAATGTATGTCACCCCTCGGCATATTGCTGATGCTATCATCTCCCATACCTGCCAGACGCAATGTCGTACCGTCAGTAACACCTGGGGGAATTTTTACCTGTAGAACTTGTTCTCTACCTGATGGTAATTGAATTGTTGCCAACATATCTTTACCATGAAATGCTTCTTCTAATAGTATTTGTGTTTGTAAATTCAAAGTTCTATTTTTAATAGGTTGTGGACGTCTTCCAAATATATCACCAAATGGATGTCCGCCAAACATATGTCCAAACATTTCTTCAAATCCCTGAGGAGCACCACCTTGATGATGATGAAAGCCGTGTGGCATTGGATTATCATATTGTTGACGCTTTCCTTCGTCACTCAATGTTCGATATGCTTCTTCAATTTGTTGGAATTTGGCAGTATCACCGCCTTTATCCGGATGATGTTGTCCTGCTAGTTTTCGATATGCCCGTTTAATTTCTTCCGGGTTGGCGTTTCGATTGACGCCTAATGTTGAGTAATGATCCATAGTTATGTCCCTAATAGAAAAAAGGTATAGTAGATTATACTATACCTTTTAGGTGATGTCAAGAGTTTTTTATTTCTTAACTGGAACCGCAGTACCTTCTAACTTTTTATGTACTTTGATTTTTTTACACACTTGGACTGGTTTCCCAGCCTTCATTACAGGCTTGCCGGCCTTGTCTAATTTATCTTTACATACTTCTTTTGTTTCGGCTTCTGCATAGGCTATGCTTGTAGTGGCCATAAGGCATACTGAATAGATTCCGACAATATATAATGCTGCAAATAGTTTTTTCATTTTAATGTTCCTTTATAACATTGGTTGTTGTGGTTGTACCGGTGCTGGTTTTCCACCAAATCCTGTAACGACTGTTGGGGATCCACTCGCTCCCGCTCCAAACCCTGAACCGCCACCAAAGCCTGTTGATGCTGGTGCTGGTGAACCAAAACCGCCGGAGTTGCCGAAGCCTCCTGCTGCCGGAGCGCCAAATGCTGTTGAGCCGCCTGCTGGTGAATTGAATCCGCCATTGTTTGATCCTCCTACAGTAACTGTATTTTGTGCGCCTGGTGGAACATAAGTTGTTCCTAATCCTGCACCGCCTAATCCGCCATTATTAGCGCCATTTAATTTTTCTTGTGTACGACCGTGTGCAGCAATACCAAGTACAGCGCCCATAGCAATGTGGAACAATCCTGCTCCTTGCAGTGTTAATGGTTGCCATTGTGAATTAACTGCGCCATGGCTAAGACTTTGTAATAGACTCCATAATACTGGAAATACTACCATGTCCATTGTACAGATTAGCATATACATCCAACCCATCATTGGACGCCATTTGCTGTTCATCCAATCTTCTTTTTTCTTCTCGCTTGCGCTGATCTTTTCTTCTTGTTCGTCTGCCATGGGTTGCTCCGTTAAGTGTACTGATATTTATCCATTTTACCTGCCAAATAATAGTTGCCAAGCCAGTAATATAATTGGTACAATGGCAGATGCGCCTGCAATAAACAATAATATATTCATTACAAAACTACCCATTGCTTCTCTATCCTTTTGTCTGCGTTCTTCTTCTTTTCTTTCCAACTCATCACGTTCTTTTTTCAATCGTGTGCGGGCTTCGAGCATTTCAAAGTACACATCAGCATTACCAGTCATAATTAGCATATCTTTTAAATAGCGTTCGTCTTCACGTAACTTTTTTGATGCCCAGGCAATTTCCAGTGCTTCTGCGGCAAT
Organism: Chloridella minuta; assembly: GCA_032273045.1. Classification (NCBI taxonomy): domain Eukaryota; class Xanthophyceae; order Mischococcales; family Pleurochloridaceae; genus Chloridella; species Chloridella minuta. The sequence continues at coordinate 18,599 of JAUKPQ010062403.1, read as the reverse complement.
TTTACTGTCGCTTTTTTTAATACTTTCTATTTTCTTTTGTGTGCTAGCCACGTGAACTTGATCAGCCATATGGAAGAATTTACTGAAATCCCCCATTAGACTGTTTATATCTTTGCCCAAAGCAATGGCACCCTTGATACCTGCTACAGTGGCTTGTGCTCCAGCGTAGATAGTTAACGGATCCATTATTAGCCCCGACTATTTGGCCAATAGGGTACTAAAGACCATTTACATATTTTAAAACAACTACCGTTTTTACCTTCAACAAACTCGTTTATGCCGTAGGTAACTGGCTTGCCATCAACCGGGCAACGTTGTTCGCAGACTTTATCTAATTTCTGCCAGTGTTGATAATTTTGAGGATCTGTGGAGGATGTGAGAATTAATCCCGCCAATGTGGATGCCATGATTCCAGGTTTAAATATCCACATTAGTCTGCTCCATAATAGTGTACTATTATTTAAAGGAGCAGACTATGAAGTTAAGTAGGTGTTTAAGTTAAAAGAAAAGCCAGTAGCCCTGTGCCATTAGTATTAAACCTAATGCACCAACGCCGAGACTTGCTTTATACATTTTATTGTTAACTGCTAAAATACTTGCTGATAGCAGTACAATAGCAAGTTGGAATAACATACCCGAGAATGTTAACCAAGGACCGTGTAATCTTGCTTCTTCACGAGCGGCTTCTTGTGCCTTGGCTTTCTCAAGAAGTTCTTTCTTACCTTCGCCTTTTTCGGGATCGCTTTCGTAACGAGCAATCTTGGCTTCTAGTTTAGCAATACGCTCTTTATCTTTACCTTGTTTAGCATCTTCTAATTGCCCTTCAGCAATGGTTTGCTTAATACTTTTAGATTGATAAAAGCCATAAGTATTAGATGCTTTAAGTAAATTAGTTTGTGCTGTGCTACTAAAGTTATTAGCAAGGTAAGTGTTCCCCGCTAAAAATAATGCCATAAAGACAATAACCAATCCGGCTTTGTCTTTGATCTGTGCTTCACGTTCTGAACGTGATAACGGTTTAACTTCTACTTTTTCGTCTGCCATAATAAATCCTCTTTTAAAATTTTAATTATCTTACCCAGTACCAAATGATGCTTGGATTTTGTGCTCCTTCTTCATCACTCATCCACGGTGCTGGATCAAAGCCACCACCTGGATTGCTGATCAATGTGCCCCACCATCCACCACGGAATCCGTCAGTAGTCAACCAACCATAGTTGATACCAATGCCTATCCAAGGCATACGTGCTTCCATACTTTCACTCTGATAGTTCCAAGTACCCCAGTGTGCTAATTCTGTAATGTTCTTGCGCCAACCTTCTGTGCCTAAATCTGGATCACCTAAACTAACTTCTTCAAGAGTTTGTGTAAATGAGTATGCTTCGTTAGCAGTCCACGCACCACCGCGTGTTCCGTGTTCACGAGCAGTGATCATAAAATCAAATCCTGACTCTGCACGTTTAATCTTGTTGGCCCATGATAAAATACTGTAGTTCTGCTCAGTAGTTCTAGTGTCGTATTGGGCTAGTTGACTAGGACAGGCTGTAGCATTGCGACTAAACACCTGTTCTTCTGTCCAATCACAGTAAGTATTCTGTACAACTAATGTCCATCCACCACCTAGTGTAGTCATATCACAGTAGACAGCAAACGGATTACCATCGTTAATTGCATCGTTCTGTATCCAGTATACGCCATCTTCACTGTCTGGATAGTCTTGTTTAATTTGCCAAGCACTAGTGCTGTATTCTTCTCTAGTCTTGCCAGTGTGTACACCCATTGCTAAATTACGTGCTTTAAGTTCTGCTTTCTCTCTTGCTAGGATAGCCGCTTCAGTTGTGCGTAGTTGAGCAGTCAATTCTGAACGCTCTGCAATAGTCAGCGTGTCGTAATAGTTTAATATAGTTTCTTGATTCACAATTTCTTCCTCATTTTCGGCAACTCTCTCTTGATTCACAATTTCTTCCGTTATTGTTGCACTGTGCTCGTCAAGCGGTGTTGATATTAACCGTCCGTTTGGAGTTCTTACCCAAGTGAAATTGCTTGTATATTCCTTACCATTCCATACAGATACAACCATGTCACTCTTTCCTCTGATCAGATTTTTATTATGCGCCTAAAACGTGTAATGCATGTTGGTAGTGTTTAATGCGATCTTCTAATCCAATATAACCACCATTGATTTTTCTGGTCATTGTTTTAATATCACCTGCGTCTGCTTCGTTGTTTAGATTATTACTTTCCCAAAACCAACAAGCACTTTGTACAGCGCCTTCAAATGTGGCCAGGTATTCTGGAATATCTTCTACAGGTGTTTCGATACTTTCGGCAAAACGTGTATAGTTGTCCTTACCTGTCAATTGAATTAGTCCACGGCCACAATACTTGTAGCCATCCCCGCTGTGTTCGTCGCCGTTGCCCATGCGACTTGCATAAACACGATTAGCAATCATTTCTTGCTTGCCTGCATATGCCGCGGCAATATCGTCACTGGGGAAATACTTAGGAAATACCTTGCGTAATGTTACAGCACGATAATTCAAGTTTTCTTTTAAGAATACAAACCCGCCACTTTCGTGAGCACATTGAGCCAGGAACGCCGCTACTCTGTTAGGAGTATTAATATCATAATCAGGCAACGCTTGTTCTAATGCGTGATACCAGTGATCAAGGTAATGATTACCTGGAAGTAATTGTGCTAATTGTTCTTGTGATAAAATAAAGTCTGACATTATTCCCCCTTGCGAAATACAGCAATAACTTTCGCTTGAATATTTTTAGCAAATTCAGGTTGTGGAAAGTTCCATCCTATAAATGCTCCTAATGCTAACCAAAATAATGTTTCTAACATACGATCTCCCTTATTTTATATTTTCAAATATTTCTTTTTGTTTATTATACCAAGTCATCCATGCTTCATTCTTAATCACACATTCGTGATATAATGTATAGTTGACAGTAACTGTTTTTGTAAAATCAATAATACTTATGTGTTCACCCTCGATGGTTTTTAGTGGTGGACATTTTTCCATTAATATATCTGGTGCAACAGGAAATTTGGCTACTACAGGCACAGTTGTAGAACATGCTGTAAGAAATAACGCCAAACAAATTATTATTAATTTTTTCATTTATGCCTTTTTCTCTATCGCAATAAATTCTGTACTTACCCAACCTTGCTTATTGCCTTTAACTAACGCATATCCATCTTCTATTTTTAAAATTTCTAATCGAGTCCCGGGCGCTAATTTTTCTATTTTTGTATCTTTACTATTTTTAGTTGGTCTGATGTTGGCCCATGTTGTTACCTTAGCCATTGTTTTTTCTACAGATTCTGCCTGTGGTGTTGTTTTTACTTCAGGTGCAGCAGGTGTAACTTCGGGTTCTTTAGGAATTTCAATGGGTTGATTTAGTGCAGCAGCATTATGTGTTTTAATAATAATGCTAGGTATCGGGCAATTTTCTATAAACTTAACTACTTCTTTGTCTTTAACAACTTCGCGGTCTATATAGTTAGTAATAGTTTTGCCACGCTCGTGAACTACTTTAGTTTTCTCAACAACCTCAGTGACGATTTCTACATTTACTTCTTGACTTTTTGCCTCTGCTATGGCTACCTTTTCTTCCATTTCTTTAACTTTGGCTTGCCATTTTGCTTCATTAGCAATACTGCCTTCCATCCATATACCTAATAATAATGCTACAATGCCACCGTATTGTAATGGAATTCTATACGTACCGACAAAAGGAATACGTTTTAAAACTAGTGCAGCAAATACTGCAATTAGACCACATATGGTTAAAAAATGCCAAAATACGTCAGGTAAAAACGACAGCAGCCACATGATTTGCCACATATTTTACCACCTGTCTTTTTCTATAACTACGGCTCTATTGCCGTTCCTGATTAAAAATTGTTTACCAATTTTATTGATTTCGTAATTGCCCATATACTTGGTTAAGAAGAACATTTGACTTTGGCTACTTTCATCTAAGGAAAGTGGTCCAGGTACTGTTTTCTTAACATCTTCATAGTCACCAATGGCAATGAATTTAGCGGAAATATCGCCAGCATATGGTTTACTGAAAATTAGATTATTATCAGATTCTAATGCAACATCGACAATACCTTGATCAAAGAATTCTCTAACATCGGTATTTTTAATTTCCATCACTTTACGCTCATAATCTTCTTTGGTCATTGGGATCGCCTCTGTTATATTTTCTTCATTAAATTCAAGACTGCTTGGTGCTTTTTGGTAGCGGAATTTCCATTCACTACATTTGCACAATTGTCCAACGCCGCCGAGTAATTCTTTTAGTTGTGATTTTAATTCAGGTGTTCTTTGTATTTCAACAAATACTTGATATTGTCCGTCATGTTCTTCACCTGCACTCATATCAGCATCAAGGATAAAATCGTAACCTTTTTCAATAAACTCCATCATATCAATAGCAGGATTTTTTTCACGTACATGAAATCCTAATACTATTACATCTTTATCTTCACCCATTTTGCTTTTATATTGATCAACGGTGAATAAGTCTGACACATAGTTCTCAAGGTCGCCGGAACGTAGCCCTTCATTAAGTTGTGGCATCTGCTGGAGCCTCCATTGGTTCTTCTTGTGCAACATTTTCAAGTTGTGCATCTTGTTCGCTATACTTCATTAGTTCTGCCATTCTGTTATTTTCTTTATTTTCTTTGCCAACATAAACGTCTTGCATTAATTTCTTAGGCATTGTGATTTTCACAGTCCAAATAGGATGTGCATCAATTTTACCTTTCTTTGTGCCCGGACGAAAATCGCTAGGATCTTTAATTTTACGTGGAAGCATGATTGTTTCTTTGGCATAAACAACTTGACATCCGTAATCTGCTAGACGTTTCCCGCCATTGGGATCAGGCATATTATCTCTATCCCACATGAATTTGCATTCTACATCGTAACGATTTACCTTAGGGCCAGCGATTAATTCACCATCTTCCCAGTTTTTAAATACATATACATCTAGTTCATCAATCACACGTTCAAAGTCTTTGAGTACTTTAAACGCACTGTTATTTTCACTAAGTGTTTGTAGGTTCTTTATAACGTCTATTATGTCGTGCATAGGTGTTCTCTTTATCAAATATTTATCCATAACTAACTGATAGTTTAAGTTAAATCTCTAGGGATTCAAAATTGGTGCTTTTGAGCGGGTATTTTGAAATAACTTTTAAATATTGTTGCAGGTCAATCTTCACCAAGGAGGTAAAATTGCCTAGAGCCAATAGAAGAAGGGATAAGGATATGAGTGAACAACGAGATCCACGATTCCGTAAAGAACCACAAAGTAACTTGATTCAAATTAAGACCTACTTAAAACGCAGTCAGCAAGTCAATATAGTTCCAAGAAACCTAAGCCAAGAGAACTATCTCGAATTGCTAAAAAACCCCAAGAAATACATTGTTTTAGCCATCGGTCCAGCCGGCACGGGTAAAACAATGTTAGCCGTACAGATGGCAATTAAATTGTACAAGGAAGGGTCTATTAGTAAAATAATTGTAACCCGGCCTGCTGTATCGGTAGATGAAGAACATGGGTTTTTACCCGGGGATTTAAATGCCAAAATGGCACCCTGGACAAGACCTATATTTGACGTCTTTGAAGAATACTATCACCCTAAGGAGATAGCCAGTATGTTAGAAGATGGATCTATTGAGATTAGTCCACTAGCATATATGAGGGGGAGAACATTTAAGAATGCTTTTGTCATTGCTGACGAAATGCAAAATGCTACTCCGAGTCAGATGAAGATGTTATTAACTAGAATTGGCAATAATTCTAGAATGGTAGTTACTGGAGATTTAAACCAAGCCGACCGTCCTAGTGAAAACGGTCTCCTAGAGTTTTGCAGTTTGTTCGGAGGAGGAGGTGATTCGCGAATGATTGCAATGGCGAGATTTGAAACTCAAGATATTGAACGACATCCAGTCGTTAAGGAAGTGTTAAAAATCTATAAGGAACAAACTGACGATTAATTAACTTAAACAACTAAAACGACAAACCGCACAGTAACTGACCTGCAATCGACTGTGCGGTTTTTCATTATTGCAATCTTGCTAATTTTACCAAGACTGCTGCCAAATTTATTTCAGGATCAGCAATGATGGTATGGTCACACAACCCTTGTTTAATGATCAACAATGCTGCATCTTTCTGTTCTTCAGTCTGACCAAATAAATCCAAGTTGTCATACATCCATCTAAAGATGTCACCCATTTCTTCTGGGCGAGCACGACCACACAGCAATGTACGGGCTTCTTTGATCTTGCCTTTTTTGAACAAGTCGACCATTTCGATCTTGTAATCACTAACACCTTCTTCACCTGCACTGGGAGTTAACAATTTACCACCGTTGACGTTTTGTTGTACCATATTGATACACTTACGCAAATCTGGATAAGTTAATTTAACATAGGTATCTAAAACATCAAGATCAAAGTCTACATTTTCTTCTACAAGAATAGTTGCCACACGAGCAGTGAATTCTGTTTGATCAGTTTTGTCAACGTGAAACCCTTGGCAACGACTATGCAATGCTGGAATAATACGATTGGGGTAATTACAAGTGAGAATGAATCTACTGTGATTACTATATGTTTCCATAACACCACGTAGAATAGCCTGTGCACCTGGAGTTAGATAATCTGCCTCATCTAATAATACTACCTTAAAAGGACCAAACGGAATCATTTGTACAAAGTTGATGATCTTATCACGTACAGTTTCTACATTGTTATCACGACTTGCGTTGATCTCAAGTACATCGTATTCTTCAATGTTGAGTTCATTGCATAATACTTTGGCCAAAGTAGTCTTGCCAATACCGGCAGCACCACTTAGCAATAAGTGTGGGATACTACCTTCTTTGATCCATGATTGTACTTGACGACGTTGTGCGTCATCTTTAAACACATAATCGCTGACCTTTTTTGGCCGCCATTTTTCTACCCAAAGTTCAATCATACTAGTTCCTCAACAATTCCGAGCAGTTCTGCTATGATTAGACAATATCCTGCCATTAACAAGTTTCCTCCAATTAAACAAGCACCTGCTACGATACGGATGGCACTCTTTACAAGGCTGACATAAAAATGTCCGCGACTTGTATCTTTGGGTTGTACTTCAAAATTATCCACGCAATGACTCCATGGTGATGATCTTTGCTAAACTACGACCAAGGTCTTCGTCATTGCCTACAATGTGTAGTTGATTTTGACTACGATCCTTCTGACGATCATAAACACGAGTTTCAACAATAGTTCCACCGTTGGCACGATAGATGCTTAGTCTCAATGGCTCTGAATTAAGTGTTTCACTATCCGTAGATATTGCAATTCCCCTCTGTGATACTTTACTAATTGCTGAGTCGTCGCTCAATGCCCAAATACGTAGTCGTCTTTTTAACCAGTTCATGCTGTTAGCCCTTTTGCCAATGTGGTCATTTCCTCATCAGTCATAAAGAACTGATATGTAGATGTAAAATCAATTTCACCGTTTTTATTTTTACACTCTTGAACAAATTCAACAGCGTTTAATGTATTAGGTGTAAGACACTTCCATGATTTAACCCGGAGTCTAAATCCTGCATCTTCTTTAACTATAAATTCTTTCATTGCTTATTCCTTTCTGCTTCTGCCACACGTTTGCGTAGGCTGCTACTACTAAAAGAATGATCTCGTCCGTTATAGACAATTTCAATTCCACGATTTTTACAAATATCTCTACCTGTAAATTCTTTATCTGCGTACTCTATACCTAATATTCTAACATCAACAGGTAGTATAAGCAAGAGGTCTTCGAGGTCTTTTTCGGTCTGATATACTACTACTTCATCCACATTGCGATTTGTGCTAAGTTGGATCTGTCTTTCAACAATACTTTGAATTGGAGGATTCTTGGTATCTGGTCTGTCAATGGTAGGATCAGTTTGTAATGCTGCGATCAAATAATCACAGTGATTCTTTGCTTCTGCTAACATGGCAATATGGCCAGCATGAAAAAGGTCCCATGCACTAAAAACAATACCAATTTTTTTATTTTGAGATTTAAGATCTTTGAGTTTGTTAAATATCATCTGTATATAATTCCTTTGAAAAGCATTCGTGTTTTCCTCCTATTTTTAAACTGGAAGGTATGTATGATACATGTTTATATTTTTTAAGTACATATTGTTCTTTTAAAAAACAGTTGTATAATGTATCTTCATTGATCCAACATATTTTTCCATTATTTTTTTCTATAAATTTATAAAATCTATTTTTCATTGAAACAGTAATTCCTATTTTATAAAATTTAGAACCATCTGCATCATGTAATTCTATAAAATACAAATATCCATTCTTTAACTTGAGTTCAGGATTTCTATTAAAAATTGTTTCGCAATACTTTCCGGGACCACCACTTGCAGTACATAGTTTACAGCCTGATCCGTTTTTATGCAACTCGGGTTTTTGCCAAAATTCTCCATGCACGGGGCATATTATTCTCATTTTTATGCTATTTCTTATGTATGTAGTTTCGTCGTATGAATAATACCCATTATGTTTTTCTTGAAATAACAAAATTATATCAGTCCATTTACATGATCTTTTAAACGCCTTGCATTGCGGGCATCCGTGTCCATAAACATGATCACCAGGAGTTTGCCAGAATTCTCCATGTTCTTTGCATGTGATAGATAACTTTGTTAATGCATCAACATATACAGCATTTTCATATGTATAAAATTTTTTATGTATATTTTCTGCTTTTACTATAAATTCTGATAAGGTTGCTTTTTTGCTCATAATAGTATCCTAAAATACTATTTATACTCAGACATGTAATATCTCAAAAGTTAATCACTTCCAGTCGTCCTCATCTCTGAATGTCATGTGTGGCCAAATATCGTTATCAAATATCTGTGCCATTTGATTCCACAATGCTTTACGTTCTGATCCAGTCATGCCTGCAACAAACGGAGCATCGTCTGGATGTTTGTCCAGACCGTAATCGTGCCTGTAAGTCATGCACATACTTTTAATAATTTCTTCTCGTGTTTTCATAATATATTATAGTCATTAAAAAAGGGCCTGTCAAGCCCTTTATTATGCTCTTCTCATCCAACCTTCGGGTTTTTCATCAGCAGTAGCAAGTATTGCCTTAGTATCTACACGCCGTAGTTCTATTATATCATCGTCGTTTACTTCAAGTTCGACTGTTCTTCCCCATCGGCCGTGTTCTACTAAAATCCATTCACCAACTTGGACATCAGTTTGTTCTGGGCCAATGGCCCATACCTTGCCCCATCGTGGATAGATACCTTCTGCCTTACCATTATCGCTAGTAAGTAAAATTCCAGCAGTAGTTTTTTGCATACCGAAGTCCATATCAGAAACAATAACGTTATCTTTAATAGGGACAATTTTTCCTTTAACTTTCATTTGTACCTTTTGCCTTTTTAGTTAGTACTGGTGCAGATTCTACAACTGCTTCTGGTTCGATTACTGCTGCCTTGGGCTCTACTGGTTTGATTTTTTCTGGTACGGCTCTAGGATTATTTTCATAATATTCAGCAATTACATCTTCACGTTTTCTTATAATTGTGCCGCCTGGCCCTAATTCATCGCCTCTTGCATTTACTTTTACATTACCAATGGCAGGCATTAGTTCATGCTGACTCATTAGTTTTTCCATATCAACAGATCTTCCCTGCATTGATTTATATGTCTTTCCCATTATATTCTCCTATTTTAAGAATTCTCGAATATCAAGATCGTACTTGATACTGTCTATTTTATGAACACCTAGCAAGTATAAACAATAACTTGCTACGCTACTACCACGTCCAACTCCCCATACTATGTTGTGTTCTCTCATAGTATCTACTAAGTATTTAAGGTAACACAACACCTCAATCATATCATATTGAGCAAATAATCTTAGTTCTTCTTCTACTCGATTATTTTCTTCATCTGTTTTGCATAACGAAAACAAATGTTCTACTATATTAAATGATGTGGATTTATAACCTTCGGGCATGAACCAATCATCTTGTAAATTGATATCAAATTGTTTTAATGAAATTTTTGGATCATTATAGATATCCAAATATTCAAAATTATCTCTATTTAAATCTTTGGAAGTATTGAATTGATCTACTGCTTGTTGATCCAAGTAGATGTTTTTAAATGATTTAATTTTACCTGTATAAATGGCATCAAACAATTCATCAGTAGATAAAAATACAGCACCGTATTCGTCAATTCTCATAGTGCTAGTATAACATAACTTTTGAGTTAATGTCAAGAGTCTATTTTGATAAATTCGCCTAAATCTTGATTTTGATTTTGAACTAATTTCTTATTAGCCAATGCTTGCCTGCGATATTGTTCTTCTTTGTATGACTCAAGTATTACAGATATTTGATGCATAACACTACCTTGCCCGAATCTCGAAGCAAGGAAATATTTCTGCATTAACTCAGTTATTTTGTTATCTATATCTGTATCTTTTAAAGAGGACAGATCGGGTAACAACGGATTAAACATTTTTGATTATCCGAATACTACGCCGTTGTTTCCAACGCAATACCATTTGTTATTAACATATTGTAATGTGCAACCGTCGCCGATGTCGTTAAATGTCATAGTGCCTGTACCTGTTGATTTCCAACCAGCATTTTGTACAGTAGTAACCATATCCCCACCGTCTGCGACCATCATGAAAGTTTTAATTAATCCAGCACGGTCGGATATTGCCAATGAACTTGTAGATGAGCCAGTGGTACTAAAATAATGTGCAGTTATGTCTAAACTAGCAGCACTTCCGTTAGTTAATGATTCACTTCTAGTTAATGAAAGAGAACCTTCTAAAACACTATTTCCGTATACACCTAATCCGATAGTGTGAATGTCACCTGAGCAATTTATATCACCTGTATCGATCACTGAACTACCTGTTAAGGTTACATCTGTTCCAGTAAATGTATGCCATTTGCTACCAAAATAATATGCTGGTTTATTAACATCTGTTAAAAATACCATAGTTCCGTCATCTACATCACCTAAATTATATAGTTCAGATGATGTATGGTTATTCAAAATTAAATCAGCAGGGTTAGTAGTCTTTAATTGTAAAGTTGTTATTTCGTCAGATGCTACACTGAGAGCCGATTGTATTTTTGAAAAATTTGTCCTAAATCCTTGGCTATCATTATTTGCTCCGGATACTGGAAAATTAATATTAATTAATCCGCTATAATTTGTAATGGTACTTGACACTGTATCTAACTCCAATTCTTTTTGTTATTTATTGACCTAAAATTATTGTATTCTTTTTTTAAGAATTTCAATCTCGTTTGAAAGATCTTTAATTGCTTCGATCAATAATGGAATAATTCTGTCATACTTAACGGTTAAGAATCCATCTGCTCTTTCGACTACTACTTCGGGTAATACTTTTAATAATTCTTGGGCAATAACACCTGATTCTTTGTTTGGAGAATCTTTATTTTCTTTTAAATTATAAGTAATACCAGACAATGTAAGTACTTTGGCCAATCCGTTATCAATAGTCTCTATATTGGTTTTTAATCGTATATCTGACGGACTTCCGTAATATGCAGTAATTTCACTTAATCCGTAAATTTGACCACCGACATATAAATCGCCTCTAATTCCGACACCACCTGCAACAGTTAATGCACCAGTCGTGGTCGATGTTGCAGTAGTAGAACTGCCGACATTTAAACTACCCCCAATACCGACGCCACCAGTAACAATTAATGCACCGGTTGTAGATGAAGTTGAAGCAGTGGCATTTGTAATGTTTATTCTATTAGTGGTTGTAAATCCTCTATTAGTAACTGATTGTAATGTGCTAGTATCCCATATTGTAACGGCACCCGTTGATGTACTAATTGAAGTATCTGTACCTGCGGTAATACTTGATACACCAAAATTACCTACTCCGTTTATATATAAATTACCACCAATTCTTAAGTCACCGCCTATACCAACACCACCTGCAACAGTTAATGCTCCGGTATTTGTTGAAGTAGATACTGTGGTTCCTGCCAATGTTAATGTATTTTGAAATACCGGAGTACCATAAATGCCGCCACCTGCTACGAGAACATTACCCTGTGTACCTGCACTTGCAAAGCCAGTTTGACCAGATCCAATTTGATAAGCAATACGTCCAGCACTGCCTCCAGCAAGATTTGTTGCAGTAGATGAAGTACCGACCCCTGATATATCAGCCCATGTAGCAGTATTGTTTGCCTGCATTTGTAATACTTGGCCGACTGTGCCTGTAGGAATAAATTGCGTTTGTCCATTGGCACTTTGTATTGGTATATATCCTGCAGAGCCACTACTCAAGTTATCTGCTGTAACAGATGCATTAACTTTAATACTTGATGTATTTGTAAATATAGGCCCGCCTGCATTAGTACCGTTGCTCAATAATATTTGACCAACAGTACCAGTTGCTGCGAATGCTGTTATTCCCGGAGCAGATTGGTATGCTAATTGTCCGATATTTCCATTGGCAATATTTGTTGCAGTATTTGCACGTGATGCGGCCGCAGCAGCCTGCCATGATAAAGAAGTTCCATTGGATGTTAATACTGTACCATTTGCTCCCAGCGCCAAAAATGCAGTTAAATTAGCCGCTGATTGATACGGTAATGATCCCGGTGATCCACCTAATAGATTAACAGCAGCACCTACAGAAATAGTTGACGTACTTCTAAACAGTGGTCCGATTACACTTGCACCACTGCTTACTAATAGTTGACCAGCCACTCCTGCTCCGATAAATCCAGTTGTACCTGGAGCAGTTTGGAATGGCATCTGTCCGGTATTACCATTGGCTAGATTTGTAGTAGATGCAACACCACCGGATACTACGCCATGGATAACACCGCCGACCCATAAATCTTTTCCAATACCAACGCCTCCTTGGACAACTAATGCGCCAGTTGTGGTTGATGTTGCATTTGTATTATTATTGATAGCAGTTACATCATCAGTAACTACCGAAACAGTGGTTACAGTGGTATACTGTATTACTAATTTATTAGCAGTTATTGTTCCGCCGACATATAAGTCGCCACCCATACCAACACCGCCAGTTACAACTAATGCACCTGTGGTAGTTGATACAGAGTTAGTAGTGCTGGTTATTGCTATCTTTGGTGATGTTAATATTTTGTTATTTGTATGGTATGAAAGATCGGAAATTGCTCCAGCACCGTAATAGCCAGAAACCCCATTGACCATAGTAATATATTTGGTAGGACTAATATCTGACGATGTTAATCCAGTTATATATTCTTTGTCGCTGTTCGTTGCACCATTTACTAGTAATGTAGAAGTAGATACCCATGTAGCAGTATTATTAATAGCATTATATTGTAATAAACTTCCGTTACTACCTGTAGAAATAAATGCTGTTGAACTAGTGGCACTTTGAATTAGAATAGCCCCAGCAATTCCTCCGGCAATATTAGTTGCGGTATAAAAACTTTGTCCAGGAGTACCTGTTGAGCCAGTATAGCCAATATTACCTTGAGTACCTGTGCTACCTGTATATCCGCGACTACCAGCAACTCCGACGCCGATATTGCCTTGGCTACCGACAAATCCGGCACTTCCGTTATATCCTCGACTACCGGTAAATCCTATTACGCCCTGCGTACCTGTTGAACCAGTAAATCCAAAACTACCTGAATAACCTACTGTACCTGTTGAGCCAGTATAGCCTACAGATCCCCAATATCCAGGTATACCTTGATCGCCTTTTGGACCCACAGTTCCCAACAGTGTTATGGCATTAGCAACCGATAAACTGCCCTCAGTTCCGGAATCTGCTACAATGAAAACCGTAGCCGGAGTTGGTTGTGTTATTTCAGTGGTTAAAACTTCTGATAAAGGGGCTCGTACGGTCATAAATGTGTCCAAATTAAAAACTATCTAATCTTATTTATTAGATTAGACTATGTTTTAATGCAGGGTGCTAGTGTTTAAAAGGTGTATATCGGAAATACCGAATATTTTTAAAATTCTTTTTACGGATTTTGGAGGATCATCCATTAAATCTTCCGGAATCATAATACTTTTTAGTTCCCCATCGGCACCTATTACAAATTCATAATCGCCGTCTTCTAGGATTTCTAAACTAAAATCTTCTTTATCATTGATCATTATATGTTCTTTTTATTAACTAGGTATTTATAGAGATAAATAATAGTAACATTTAATTCTAAAGGAAATAAATTATGTTAAAGAAACTCAAAGAATTCTTCCTAGGCAAGCCCGCAGAAGTAACCCCAACACCTGTTCCATATAAAGTGGAAACGTATGTTGCTCCAGTAGTAGCACCCGCTGCTGTTGTTGAAACAGCACCTGCTCCAGTTGTGGATCAAGTAGCAGTAGTTAATGCTGCTGAAGGTTCTGCTATTGCTGCACCTGAGAAGAAAACACGTAAGCCACGTACTCCTAAGGTAGAAACAGCGGTCAAAGAAAAAGCCCCGGCAAAAGCCAAGGCTCCTAAATTAACAGTTATTAAGACTGCTAAGACTAAGGCGAAATCAAAGAAGGCCTAATTGTTTAGCCTGTTCGTGTAATGCGAAACTGGCTAAATTTTTACCTTTAGATTCGCACATAATGTCGAATCTATCTAAGAAACTCAGTGCCCATTCATTTACTGGTGTATTCCAGTAGAAGTCAGAATGTGCTCTGAGTTTTTGTTTTTTGTATCCCGACTCTAACAGAGTATTAAACTCTGGCATGATATTAGTATCATGATTTAACAGGCAATCTTCTCTACTAACAGAATAATGCATAGTAGGTCGAAGACCGCGCCACGAATCTACTACACGTTGAGCAAAGATCGAATTAGGATCTAGATAAAATCCCTCACGACACCAAAAATGGTGTACATCTAATACTATAGGTATGATGTCAGAAAGTTCAAGACAATCTGCTAGTCCCCAAGCGTTTTCTTCGTTTTCGATTGTGATACAGTTGCGGGCTTCGGGGCTGAGTCGGGCATATGCTCTTCGTATGCCATCAGGGCCTTCTTTACCTGATATGTGGACGTTGATTTTGAGATCTTGGAACGTTTTGCCAAAACCCATCCAGCGGGCAATATCGGTGTGATATTCGAACTCATCTATACT
Source organism: Chloridella minuta (assembly GCA_032273045.1). NCBI lineage: Eukaryota > Xanthophyceae > Mischococcales > Pleurochloridaceae > Chloridella > Chloridella minuta. The sequence continues at coordinate 3,382 of JAUKPQ010062403.1, read as the reverse complement.
CCTGTCAACAATCCCGGGATTAACAGAGGCAAGCACAGTAAACTGACCAGGATGAAAAGAAAGCCGAACACCATTGATGCGAGCGCTATCCCCAATAGATAGAAAGTTGCGCTCACAATAATCACGCACATCAGTACGGCGCCAGAAATAACTCCAATCAGATTGGGTATAAACAGGCAGCAGATCACTGCTAAGGCGAACCATCCTAAGATTCTCGTCAAGTTGTCCTACTCTTTCCACTAGCAATCTAGTGCTTTCAATATTACCTACCATTAAGTCCCAGAGTTTTTGCTCTGCGACATCTTTTGTTTGTCTATTCAACCAGGCAACAGTAGTGCTACCTGTGTTATACTTTTTAGCATCATCTTTAGGACCAATGCCATCAACCTGCTCTGCGTTATCAATCCATTTGCAGGCAAAGCCAATTCGTTTTGTCATTTTTCAACTTTCGATAGAGTCCATGAACCGTTGTCGCTCTCTTTCCAATCTAGGGTATCGCCTTCTTTCCAGCCTTGCAAGTCGAGCATTTCCTGAGGCAAGGGCATGACAAGATCGCCACTACCGTCTTCGGCTTCTTCTATAGTAACTGTCCAAGATGTTTTAGGTTCACTCATTGTTTACTCCTAATCATATTAATAACTGCTAACGCTTGGGTAAAATCAGTAATTGGCAACTCAATGGGTTGCCAATTGTGATAAGATTGTGACCATTTAAGTGTATATGAAATCATACAGGCATGTAGATATTAGACCATTGTTTAAGTTTTTCAATTTTGGCTCGTTTAGCAACTTCGAGGTTATTCATATCTACTATATCCAGTTCTAGCATAATATCGATCATTGCTAGCATATCACCTAGTTCTTCTTCAAGATGTTCTCGATTAGTTTTGGGTTTACCTGGTTTTACATTATCAGCACCAAAGCGTCTGATCTTACTTACCGCTTGGATTACTTCAGCACATTCTTCTTGGAGAATATCCAAAACTTCTTTTTCTTTAACATTCATTTTGATTTACCAGTGATGTATAACGCCTGCTACAATAAAACAGTTTGTTAGTATATAGCATAACACAATACAGGTGCGAAAGCAAGCAATATGGTTGGCTTCATCATCCGTACTGCCTGCTTTTTCTCCCAGGGCTTTTGCCCAAAGTCTCCAAACTTTACTGAAATTCATTATCCTCACGATGCCCTTGACGTCCTGCCATATTACTATCAGTTTCACGAACTTCCACTTTACAGCACCACACACGGGCTGCTTCTTCACTGCCGCAGTTTGGCAAGAAGATTGTATTAACATATTCATACAAGAAATCAGCAAGACCTTCGCAGCCAGTTTTTTCAACTTCTGTAATCTTAGCAAGTTTGAGTCTACCAAGTTCTAGCAAGTGTTCACGCATAGGATCATCCTGTGCTACAAGCAATGTATGATCAAACCATTCTTCGAGATTTGCCTTGAGTGGTTTTAGTCCACCGAAGTCTGTACACCAATTACGTGCGTCCAATGTATCACACTCAAATTCAAAGTGAAAACTCATTGCGTAACCATGAATTAAATTACAGTGACTTTGAGCACGCCACTGACGATACGCTACAGGCCCAATTTGTCTGTATGTTTTTGTACTGAAATATTTCTTTGCCATTATTTTCTCCTATGTTATAGCATAGGCGGCGGAATTTGTAGAGCGGGACGATGCCATAGACCGCTGTTGATATTTATTGTAAGTTTAACGCCGCTCAACGATTTTGTCAACCAGGCCATATGCCAATGCTTCTTCAGCACTCATAAATGTATCACGATCCATGTCTCGTTCAAAATCAGCATAGGTCTTACCTGCTGTATTATGTTCAACATACAATTTGGTTAACATAGTTTTCATCTGTGTGATCTCTTTGTATTGGATCTCAATATCACTTTGCATACCTCGAGCACCGCCACTTGGTTGATGAATCATATGACGACTATGTGGCAACATATAACGCTTGCCAGGTGCTCCGGCCTGTGCCAAAAAACTGCCCATGCTACAGGCCTGTCCCATAACATATGTGCATACATTTGGTTTAACAAATTGCATGACATCATAGATAGCCATGCCACTGGTAATTACACCACCAGGGCTATTGATATAAAAGTGAATATCCTTCTCACTATCGGCACTCTCCAAGTGTAGCATCTGTGCCACTACAAGATTACTGCTATGATCATCAACTGGTCCATTCAAGAACACGATGCGCTCATTGAGCAAACGACTAAAAATATCAAAGGCTCTTTCGCCTTGACCGGTCTTTTCGACCACCATTGGTACTAACATAATGTTACCTTTATTTGTTCATCATCAGTGCATTGAAGTTGCTGGGTACCACAATGGTCTGAACCTTGCCATTTTTAATACCTTCGGAAATATTCAACATGGCCTGTGCCTGCATGAATGCAATTGAGCTACTAGAATTGTTAGCTAATGCTGCCATACGACGGCTTTCAGCTTCGGCAGTCTTAACTTCAACTTCTTTCTGTTTCAGTTCGTTCTTGGCCTTGACCAATTCGTTAGCACTTGCTACAACCGAATCAGCTGGAACCACATTACGAATCAACACTTGGCTGATTATAATACTACCATCCAACTTTTCTTCAGTAAGGTTGCGAACAATTTCTTCCTTGATAAAGTTTTCCATATCGCTACGAGCATCTGCCATGTCCAATGCCTCATACTTTCGTGCTGCCTTATAGATAGCGTTGCGAGCATTCTGTACAATGTAGTTGTACATCACATAGGTATCGCCTTTGAACTGAGCGTGGAAGCTCTTGTTCTTAGTACTATACAGTTCTGCCACTTGTGCAGGATTGATATTGTAGACAACTACAGCATCAAAGTCTTTCATTGTTGAGTTGTCTTTGGCAACCGGAGTCATGTCATTCAAAGTAACATTGACATCCTTGATTGGAAAGGTTAACACTTCGCCAATAATTGATTGATTAAAACTACCGGGTAACAGTTCGCCGCTTTGAACCTGTTTATCAAACCCAACTCGCACACCAACTTCGCCGGTTTCGATACGGGTACAACCTGTTGCCAGCACAGCCGCAGCAAGAACGGAGAGAGTCAAAATACGTTTCATGTTTTTTCCTTTAAAATAAAATTACAATACTGATTAATACTACAACTGTTAGTATAGCACAGAACAAACTATAGGTCAATAGTTTAGTTAGAGACCACATCTCTTTTCCAGTCATGTTCCTTATAGTTTGAATACTGAGAAAGAATAAACCAAAAATAAAGATAAATGCTAGAATTACCTTAATCATTTTACTTCTTTGTAGGTCTGTGGAAAAATTTCTTTCTTCACAGCACCGTAATCGCCTGTACCGTGACGTACAATATAAT